>JAQJVL010004738.1:0-41624 GCA_035578905.1 Stictocephala bisonia
GAGATTTTCCATATTTTTATTATCTGAATATGTATAGAAAACCTAGTATTTATGTTCTTTTATATTAATAACAATGTATCTGCAGTATGAATTTTATCAAAAGTTATCATTCAAAGCGCAAAATGTCAAGACTGAAAACTATGTATCATTATTATTTAATTTTGTTTCGTAAAGTAGACAATGAGTCCAAACTAGTTTAACAATATCAATACCAGTAATTTTACTGTAAGTAAATGTCATGGCCTATCAATTGGAAGATAATCAAAACCTCTAGCACATTACTAATGTAACTATACATAATAAAAATATTTGTTCCTGATGAAATTTCTTTTTCTTGTTTTGCCCTTTTTCACTTTAGTGCTTACAGTTTCTGAGCTTCATAAATAAATTATCGTTATTATTTACCGTTCAGAATTATTAGGCCTGATATAAAATGACTATTATAAATAACACATTTATCATTGATCTATTTATTTTATTAACTTACTATATCCTGAAAATAATTATAATATGTATGTCAATAAAACCATTTTATAAGTGGATAGTAAATTGTAAGGTAAATACACGTGGAAAAATACTGTATATTTAGTGTATTTATGATAACTTTGAATATTACGATTATTTATTAACAAATAAATATTTAAATTAAAATGTAAATGCCTATATTCTACTATACAGACTAGTGAATGCAGAACATTATGAATCAAAAGTTTTGACTGATAGTTATTATTTAACTGAATTATAAGAGTGTTCTATAAGTTAGGTTATTTTTTCATCTCCTTCCCTTTTATCCTTTATATATAAGTGAGTTAGTATATTGTATTGGGAGTTAGTATATAGCGCGAGCCTCTCCAATAAAAGCCATAAGTACAAGCCTCTGCTCCAACCCTCTACATGACCACGTTGAAGGCACAGAGACAGGGATGAATGATTACTTCATAGTGTAGGATTTATTTACATTCGTAGGGTCGTAGTCTAGCTTGTAAACACCTCTCAAGCACAGTTTTTGTAACTTAAAAACGTGGTTGAGTTCGTTAATCTTAACCACCTTATTTTCCGCCCCCACTCCAAAACCACATCATTGTCAGGATCAGGTAACGTAGCTGTAATATGCAGCCAGCCACGCTGGTTGGGTGGTTGGTATAATTAAAATATTACCCGCATACCGTAACTGGCCAAGCCCGTTCTCAAAGTTCCAAATGTGGACTAATTATCTAGTTAAAGTTCACATTAACGGTTATATCCAAAACTTAAATCTTGTCTGCCCATTGAACTAGTTTGCATCAGAATTTAAATGTTGTACTCTATATTTATTGATTGTATAAAGTATAAGTCAATGTGTTTTTTTAAGGTATATTCTATTTGCACAAAAGTAGGTGATACAATGCCTTTTTTCCACATACCATACATACAATTTAAAATGTAAACTTCTTTGTTGGAGCAAATACTCTCTTGGTGTAGTTTAATTTTTAATCATGATAAATTACACATGACATTTTTTCAATCAATGATCATATTTTTTTATAAAATACACCTTAACGTAGGGTTCAAGTACCATTTAATTCAAAACTCGTAATTTAAAATTAAATCAATGCAATGAGGTATAATTTGTAAAAATAACCTGTTGTAGTTTCATATTATTTATATGATGTGTGATACACATTTGGAAGTTGACTCTACATCATATTACATAAAAACATTTTTTATAGTAAAAATGACCTCAGTCTCAGTTTAACAAAATACAGTCAGGACACTCCGTTAGGTATTGGTGACAATCACGACGCTAGCGATCCTAGCGGCCAGCCAGCAGAAGTGCGTATCTCTTCTTAACGAATTGTAGAGTAATAACAACGTAATTTGACGTACAGTGAAAACTAGTTAATGTTCCGGTAGGTTTTTCGTTCCAGCTAGGATAAAAAATATTACCACTTATAATATATATTTAAAACTCATATACCATAACGTGTAATTAAAAGCGAAAATCAATGGTGTAATAAGAGTTTTTGTAGGCATCTTAGTTCTTTAAAAAATAACCCTCAAACTCGGGTGCACATAATTTCTGTGCCAACAGTAGTCAGTTGTTTTAGTAGACAGATGTATCTGTTTCGTTTTATTTTCACCAGAAAATTTATAAGTTACAAATGTATATACTATTAATAAACCATGTATTCAAGTTAGCACTAAGCATATATCATTATATTCTGTACAGTATAGAACTCGTAGTATATATTATCGATGAACTATATATCAACGTAAAGAGATATTACTGAAGTCAGTACAAGTTGGCAACTGGTAGTTAATTATGATAACTAAAACGATAACTTTACAGCAAACTATTAGCTTGGAGATAGTACAAAAATGGTTTAGTACATTCTTAATACAACATACAAGCTCTTACAGTTTTATTCCACTTACGTATAAGTTTTATAATAATAATATCTCATTTTTAATCAATCACATCCCCCGTACGTTTTTATAGCAAAAGGCATTTTCCATATAAAGTGTTTTGGAATTCTCAATAACAGACTACTATTTGGGTACTATTGGATAAAAATAAAATGTTTAATAATTACCGAGTTTCATGATAATGTAAAAGTTATACTCGTAAACTGCAAAATATACCTATTTGGAATATAACAAATAATGACATTGCGTAGTTCCTTGAAATATCATTTTCATTTTGAGAAAAAATAATCTCGCAGGGAAAACTCAAGTCAAATACCTTAATATCTAATCAAATACTCGTAATGAAATACTCAACATGGAATTCATTGCAAGATATTTTCATCTTTAACTACTAACTTACGTCAGATATTGTAAGTATTCATTTTTCATCCATAATTTATGCTTTATGTTAGTAGCAAAATCAACAGTTTAATCATATGTAAGATTAAATTTATTTATGATTCTGTTATATATCTTATGATAAAAAGAAGTAAGTCCTATTTTATACTGTTATCTTTAAAGACGACAGATTCGTGTTATTTGTTCCAATAAATAAATTATTATGAGAACTGAATGATATTATGTAATATATTTCAATAGACTATTACCATTTTTATTCATTATTTATTTCTTAAACTTATTTAGCTTATTTACTGTACAATCTTCTCAACATTTTATCCCCACGTAGTTGGGTTACAGCACCTCACTGGTGCCGACTTGGGAGACAATTAACTTGAAGTTATGTTTCAGTCTTCCAATATTATATATTGCTTAACACGCTTATTTGTAGTAGATATATGACCGAATCTGAGGAGTGAATGAGTGTGGATGAACGATTGTAGTCATTTTACTAACCGAAATCGAGACTATTCCTTAGAAAGAGCCTTTATTTGTAGGTGAATAGCCAGGACCTACAGCTTTAAGTGGAATCGAATAACGTATTATCAGTCTGATTTTCAGCTAATTGATAAGCCTGATGGTACCAAATCTCTTCCCAACAGTATATAAGGATCTTGACTTCCACCCAACATGTATATATTTTATCGTATGCTATGGATACTCCAGACATGTATAGTTCACGCCTGTAACAACCATTAAGCGAATAAACGTAGTCTCTTTCAACTTCACTATTTTGTCTGTGTTTGTTTTACTGTTTGTTGTGGAGGGATCTAACAGTCAGGTCGTTTAACCTATAGTTATGAAATTGGATTGTAGGTATTTTCCACCAGTGGAAATCTACCTCTATATAACGTTAAATATTCAATAAATATATATAAGAAAGAAATCTGTGTGCAACACCTTTAGCAAATAGCAAATTCTTTTCCGTATATCATTCATGATGTAAATAAAAATTTAGTAACTATCTATAATTTTGCTGTTTGATTATTACAATTTAAAAATGAATCGCCTTTCATGAGATGATTTGTAAACATAAGAAAATTTACAAAATTGTTAATACTATTTTTAATCTACAATACATTTATATGTTGTTAAATTATTGATAAATTCCGATACATAAAAGATGGTTATGAACTTAGCTGCGAGCATTATATTTTTAAAAGTATAAAAACACTCATAATGGTAATAATACGTCCATATTCACATTATAATTAAACTGTATTCGCCAGGAATTATGTAAAACTGATATAAATGATTTACTGAGGAGTAAAACTGTATTTTTCTTACTTAGTTTTATTATTTATAAATTCCAAAATTAAGTCAGCGGTATCAAATAATAAAAACAAAGAACACGATTCCAAATTATAATAGCTGTAAATTACACACTCAGTTCCAATACATAAGGTTTTCATAAGTGCTTTTAAATGTATTATATACAGAGTGATATGATTTATTTATGGTATCTCCTAAAATTAATGCAAACAACAGCGTTTAACAAACGCCATTTTCTGACCAAACCTATAAAAGTCACGTTCTCGTGATAGACTATGACATTTTGGTTACATTTAGACTAAGCACTTTTATTGTTAAATGATAAATGCAATGACTGAATCTACCAATTAAATGATTCTTTCCATATCTCTAAAGTAAACTTTTAGTTTAATTTGATCTCAAATACATCCATCGGTTAATTTAAAAACTGAGGATGGTAAAAAAAATAAACTTTATTTTTCACATGTAACATATTTTGTGGTATACCTTTATAAATCAATCCAAACCTAATCTTTATTGGACGAAGAATGTGCATTACATTTTTGTAGTATATTAACCATGGTATTTTGTTCAACATTACAACATTGAAACCAATTATAAACAATAAAAATAACTACAACTATATGTTGTAAAAAATAACTATAAATAACATATTAAATTTTAATGTATATTGAATTTAAATGTATATGACCTTATTATATACCATATATTATTATATACCCTATTATTACTCAGATGTATTATGTTTTGAGTATATAAACAGTTCGTTAATGTTCAAAAATATTTACTGTCTTGTATTTTTCTCACTTAATACACGATGTTTATATATATATATATATATATATATATAGAGTTATGGTAATAATTTTGTTAGTGTATAATTTGGAAAACGTTTTTAAAAACTAAAATAAATTTATTAGATTGGTGGTTAATTTAGAATCAAAAAAATATTAATGATAAAAATCAATATTTTTGTTATGATCCATACTAGAGTTGTAAATGATTACATATATTTTAAGGACAATGTGTAACTAAAGTGTTATACATAGCGAACAGTTCATCATTCATTACTTTTCAATTTAACCTATGTTTTCCATGAACACTTGTTTCTTTGGCAATCATATGGTACTAACTATATTTATGCTTCTTGTATTTACAAAGTGCACTATCCCTTCCCTAGTATATTCAGTTAATATGCAACAGAACACTGTAGTTACAGTCGCCTTTGACTATACAAGATAATTATACTGCACAAACATATGTTTCAGTAAGGGTAGTTTCAGCATGATGAAATTCAATTTATACACTTTTCAACTATTATTATTTCATATTTAAATCAACTTTAACTGTATATTATATATTGTCAAAATACTTCATATTCCAATTAATTACGTATGGGTGATGCACTTGAGTGCACATCAGCATGCATGTAAAGATAAAATGGAATTACTTTATGTATTATAGCAACATGTATATCACCCAATGGTTGCTATCGTTGCAGACAGTACAGATCAAATTTTGTTGGATTCCAGATAAATTTTAAATACAGTAACATATTTTGCCATATATCATAGTTCACGAGTTGCGACAGTTACTATTTGTGTTATTATCGATGTTTCAAATCAACGCGCAGATTAGAGCTCGATTAGTGACAGTGCAAGTGGCATATTGTACATCCAACTATAATCACTCAAATATTGAAAAAAGCATTCAAGTAATAAGTCGTGTAAAATAAATAAATAAAAAAAAAAACACACTGATCACAATGTAAGTGAAAAATATTATTGACTAATACCCACTTTTTGTCTGTCGACTTACTATACACAGTATTTAGTGTTTAAAAACCAAAAACAGACTAATTCAGTAGACTCATATATGGAGTATTATTATTACTATTATTACATTTCAATGTATTTTTTTATACCATGACAAATCATACTAATGCTTTATGTTGGAAAATATAATGTGTATAACATGCATATTTACTTTCTTCTTTACTTAAAAGTGTAGTTTTGTAGCATTGACTAATAATATAAGTTATAAAAGGTCCCATCAATATTAAATGAGAAGAGCTTCATTCGTATTTTATTACAATGTTTTAAATACACCGAGATAAATATTTGAAACAGTACTGATAGTTTATTTTTATATCTTAGAAACTATTTCAGGAAATTGATATTATAATGAGTCGTCAAGAGGCCCTCAACAAGAGTTTAAAAGTGTAAAATTTATTTTCCCTGAAATGACCAATCAATTTGTCCTAGCCTCCTTGACACTGAGCCCCTGAGGACATAAAAATGTTAATGTAACGTTGTGACACATCAGGTAACATTTTAAAATAACTGTTCTATAAACGCTGCTCAGTTACAGGAACCTCACCAGTACATGGACATTAGTAGTCTAGTAGGTGTAATTATTTTGCTCAGTACTTAGCAGCTTAATAAAGTATTAGTAGTTTAACTTTGGACGGCCATCTTTTACTATTGTGACATTTTACTGTAGTATAACTTTACTAATTTACAACAACATTAACAGTGTCAATCATTATATTAAAACTTCCAAAATTTGGAAACATCAACTATTAACTTATGTAATGGTGTAGTGTCTTCTTCTAATCAATAAATTATATAGTTAATTGACATGTAAATATGCTTTTGAAAAATTTGTCTTAAGAATTAATTGTAAAAGTAAAAAATTATTCTATTTTGCGAACGTGGTCATAAAATATGATGATGAAACACACACAAATTTAAAAATAACAATATGAATACAATTTACTTTCTTTTAAATTATTGACAAGTTGGAAAATTACGAGATTTACTTTATATAATTATTTTATTTCCTTTACTCAAACCTATAAATAGTTCACTTTGTATGAAAAAAAACCAACTAAAGTCAATATGGAAAACCATAAGTGAGATATCTTCTGAGGAACATATCTCTGGATCCCCAAACAGCCTGAGGCTAAAGCTATTTGTCATCCCCTATTGTTGTTAGGAGTAGGTATAGTGTAGCACGTACATACTTTATCTCTACCTTTCCCTCTTAAAAGCTGGCTTAGGTACTATATAATCCTACCCATACTCTAAAAGCCCAATTGTTCCACCTCAGCAACTTCTTGACAAATTCTTACGTATATTTATTAACACATAACATTATTACATTTTCCTATAAATTGAAATTCTTAACATGAGATTGAAACTATGTAATACATTCAATGATTTATTAAAAACATATTTTAAAACCCACCAATCACATATTTGAGGTGACCTGTCGTTTAATTAGTGAACATACTATCTATTGAGCATTCTTAATGTAAAATATTTAGGGTAATACCAAAACATAACATCAAGCTAACTGTCTTCAAGTCGGCACTAGTTGTGCAGTGCTGTAACCCAGCTACTTAGGGACAGAGTGTTGAGGAGATTGTAGGTGATAGGTTATATTCTCTGTCCTCTTAATACTGACACAACGTCCACTCAGTGGTTGCCATCGACCTGGACACTTCTAGAGAAGTATGGGGTGTCCATGTTGAATGGTGATCAGGACAGGGTCTGGATGTTGTGTAGGGGCTGATATCTGAGTATCAGTCTTGTCAGATAGCTGAAGATCTTAACAATACTACGTGTTTAGGATTCTACGTAATGCTGTAAGTCCCTTAGTTGCTTTGCCTATTAGGTTATTATTAAATAGATTTTTTAAGAAATAGTCTAACTTAATTAGTAACCAGACTACTGAGATCATCCACACTCATCCTACAGTCATGTAATACATTCAACCTTTTGCCGGCGTGGTGGCTCAGTGGATAAGACTTCGGACTGTGGATGGCCTGGTCCAAGGTTCAAATCCCCACTGAGCCAACGGTCGGTACTTGACTCGTTGAATACAGTTGTCGCACGGGCATAAGAGCCATGTCAACTGGCAAGTGAAATGTTTAAATAAAAAAATTTTCGCCTTAAAATACACACAGTTTTGTGTTGGCTTCTCATATATGTAAGCTGTAGTAAGATCTAGGTATGTGACTAAAACAAGAAATAAGACCACCTACTTACTCCGGTAGTTGTGGAAGGTAATTTTAGACATATTTTAGTAACGTTTTTCACTTATTGATAGCTGTTGAGTCAATTAAAGAAGATAGGTTCAAGGATATTTTGAATGTCCATAACAAATTAAATGTTATATTTGTCACTAAATACATAAACGTCAGCCAATGCTTACATTACTTGTTCATAGCATACGAATCTCGTACGTATATTTATCAAAGGAAACACGAAACAAAAACTATCACTGTCAGGTGAAAACTATTATTTATTGGGGCTTCGTCGTCAAATAAACGTCCAGACAACTAATATTTCAGCTGTCCAATATTGCATGTTTGATCTATAGTTAATTGCAAATATGAAATATCGCTCAATATTTGTAACTAGTATATCATTGTGACAGGGAGTAACTAGTATATAGTTGTGAAACAAATATTTATTATTTGAGCTTTGGTAGACATGTGGCATAGTGTTGATATATAACAATTGACAGATTTGTGACGTAAAGTATCTTAATATGACCACTGATGTTGTTTTATATTATAAATATAATTAATAACACTGAGAATTATCTAGATGTATAAAATGAAATATTTCATAAAATAAAGTAATAATAATAATAGTATAGTAAAATAGAAATTACGAGTAACATAATTTAAAGTATCCCAATAAAATGACTTATTATGTGAGGCCTTTCGCCTACAATGTAGCCATCGTCAGACATCAACACAAAATTCTAATTTTAAAATATTTGTTTACAAAGTATAACAATGCAAATATTTAAAACATATGGAATATTTAAAAAAATAACTAAATTTAATGTGTGTATATATAAATATGTACGAGTATGTATAGTAATTTTAAGTTAAATTATACTACATCAACGGATAATTTTGGATGGGAGGAGGTTCATTATTAGTGTATTGAATTTATTCATGTAGAATGTTTCTGATGCATCTAATAATTGATTTTTGTTAACTTGTTTTAGAACTTCAAATTTTGAAAAGTTATGTTCTTTTTATAGTGCATGTTTGGACATTGCTGATTTTTCACACTGTCCATACTTAACATTTGCTTTGTGTTATTTGAATCTTGTTTTAATTATTATTTTTGTTTGGCCAATATGCACCTTATCTCAATTAATTTTATATATTCCATTTTTATCTTCTTCATTTAATTATGATTTTGGGTTTAGTAATTTAACTTAAAATTACTATACATTCATATTTATATATACACACATTAAATTTAATTATTTTTTCAAATCTACCATATGTTTTTAATATTTATATTATTTTATTTTGTAAACAAATGTTTTAAAATTAGAATTTGTGTTGATGTCTGCCAATGCCTACATTGTAGGCGAAAGGCCTCATATATTAATTCATTTTGTTGGAATATTTTGCGAATTTCTTAAATTATTTACAATTTCCAATAAAGAACTCAAATAATAAATACAAGTAACATATTAACTTATTATTACTAATCTTCAACCCTAGCTGAGAGCTATTGCTGTGCTACGGTATGTTTCTCTACGATAGCTCACCCTTCTCTCCTCGTGTCTATAAACAATATCATCAATATGAAAGCTAGCATGATACTGCTTTCCTAGATAAAAAAGTCTTACAGTCTTTTAAACCCCATAAGATTACTAAAGGATTTTTTCTAACAAGCCTAATCTGGACACAATTTTATTTTCTTATCGATATTTTACTATACTTTATAATCTAAAATAGCTGATCTTTTACACTAATTTGAAATACTCTGTAATTAAGATATTTTTTTCTGGTGAATATATTTTTCTTTCTAAAATCAACCATTCACTAGATTCTACCATACAACTCTTTAAATATTTATGAAAGAAAAATTTAACTAAATATGATTTGTGATTGTTTTGTTTAGTAAGTTGATTAAATTATACATATATTTTTATTATAGAGACCTAGATTGAATACCTTACAAAAATTTGAATCAAGGGACAACACAAGGGACAAGTGGGCGGGCAGCTTCTTTCTCTGTAATTTGCTATTGTATAATTGGTTATGACCGTTAAATATACAATGTTGTAAGAAAACATTTTTACAGTTGATTAAAAACTCACATAGTTAAAAAATATATACATATAAATAATAGATGAATATAATAAATAAAGGATAAAATAAGTAAACGTGATAAGAGGAGGGAAATTAGCTTTATAAGAGAATTAGTCATAATAAACGAAAATAATAAGTATTTAAGTGTTTTTGGTATTCATAGCAAGGCAACAATACCAAAAGAAATGAACGCTACTAATAATTTCCTACATAAATAGTTAAGTCTAATAATACTTCAGCTAAAGTTATGTCTGGTTATAATGACTGCGTGTTTAGTGTTGCAGTACAATATACAACACACGAATACCTCGTATGATACGTATCTAACCAGTTCGAATAAATAACTAGGAAATCACTACAAAAGTATTTTTACACTTGAAGTGGTGTACGGTGTCAGAGATTGTTAGAGCTAATTCGTATGAAATATGTTAGAAAACACTATCCCTTATATTCGATCTATTATATAGGCACTTACAATTTTCAGTAGAACTTTGATTCACGGGCAGCATAATAAAAACAGTAATGTACAGCATATTTTAGCCTACTTATAGTTGTCTGTTGGACATAGTTATTATTCCACCCCAAGGACAGGGTATCGTCTACTATGATTACATAATTAGGTGATTATACATCAAATTTGGAAGCATTACACTTACACAATGTCATACTTAATGGGAGTCTTCAAATGTAACATTAAATATAATTATACACGTTCGGTAATACACACTGTATCATTATATTAACAAATTATTTCTTGAAAACGGGATTACAAAAAACAACTTGAAATACCATAAAATATTATTCAATAATTTTAATGAAGATAAATGTGTACTTTTTTTCAATACATTTATAATGTATTCTTATTATAATATGTATATAAATTGTGTCGTATGTGAATATGTTGATATAAGTTTAGGTGTAAGTATAAAATTATTTTTTTAATGTAATGTTTTAAGTGATAACATAAATTTCAATTTATTTTCCACGAAATAAATAGAAAGCCAAGACAACCAAATTAAATATTAAATTACATTGTAATGCACACACTTAATTGTAGAAGTCCAAATTTGAAATGTTCATATTACATACTCGTACATATACATTATTAAAGTTCACATCACAAATTAGCACAGTAACTTCCTAAAGTCACAGCTAAACTGAAACTTGAAAGTGAAAGCTATAAAGTTGGAAGATATTTTTAAATTTCAAAATAAGAAAGTTCTTCACATCTACTCTCGCATTGCGTGTAGTGTACCATTAGTGTACCAGGTTTGTTTTTGTTTATTTTTCTTTGATAATCTAACATTATATTTATACACCTTGTAAAGCTATTTATCTATCGTAATTGTTGTAACTTTTTATATGTGAGTTGATGTATCTTTATATGTTGTGTTTCTCTTTGAGTTTTTATCAAATGCACTAATTAGCTTTTCCTAGTTTAATGTTCACTAAATATACGCATAGTAAAACACTTTTGTTCAAATTAAGTATATGTTTTATTACTATCAACTAACCAATTTTACTACAGAATTTATGAAGGACAATTTATGTATTTGTTGTGATAATTGGTTTAGTAAATAAAATTAAAAAAAAGCACAGAAACACTTTTTTATAAAGTATTATACAAAAATAGAGTACTAAAAAGATGGTTACTTACGAATATTGAATTTCAATTGGTATAAAACTTGTTTTCACTCAATTTTGGGTCATGACAGTTTATTTCCCTTTTTAATTTGGAAAGCTCTTTATTTGTTTTATACAGGGTGTCCTCCAACTCTCTGGAGCTTTTCAGCAAAAATTGTTCCTTAGGTCAAGACAAACATATTTCACAATATAAACATGGATCTACGGTGACTAGTTTACTGTCTGTCTCTCTGTATGTGTTTTTTACAAATAATTTTATAATTCAAGAACTATTTAAGATGGAAACATTAAATTTAGTATACATATGTATCTTAACATTTAAAACAAGGAAGTAAAATATCATTGACGTAAAAAAATTTATTTCAAAACGGTGGCCTTTGAATTGTTTAATGTCCAATTTCACGAAATCTGATATAACTATAAAGAAACGTAAAAGTTAAGTAAACAATTTAAAATCAAGAGAAAAATCAAACAACACCTTATTTACTGAAATCGAATAATAAATAACCCAGGTGTGAAAATGTTTGTAAATCAATGTAATTTACATTATACAACAATGCATACCTAAAACATAGTTTGACTGCAAGTATTAGGCACTGCGTATTATTAATCAGCTATTTTATACCTACTTCATGTTAACGATGCGTCAGTTGTTTATTATTAACGAATTATTTATAAAATAGAATGGCAAATATTTCTCTAAACAAATGTATAAAAGTTGCTCAAAATGACGTCCTAAAAACACGATTCCACAGTAACCAGAACAATGAACTCGTTGAAAAATATTTACATTCTCCTGAATTCTTGCTGCAGCTTCTATAATTCTGCCCAACAAGTCCAATTCACTCTCCACCGCTGTAGCATGTACCAGTTCTTTCAAGTGCCCCACAGAATAAATTCAAATGGTTTGAGGTCAGTGGATCTGGCAGACTAATGTACAGGTCCACCACGTCCCATCCACCTCTGTTCAAATGTAAAATTTACATAGTCTCTGACGTCCATACCAAAATGAGCTGGAGCTACATCATGTTGAGACCAAATATAATGTCTGATATGAAGTGGCACATCTGCTAATAATTCAAGGAAGATGTGTCTTGGAAAAACAAAGTTTATAGGGGAATGAAATCTGTCAGGTAAAATGTAGGGTCCTATTAAAAGATATTCAAGTTTGTTTTGATTGCCATTAGCCATGACATAAGTGTTCTAATTTCACATGCAGTTTACAGTTTCCCTACTTGTACAGTTATTCATGATTTTAATCAATATAAATTCACTGTTTAGTAAAAAAAAAAAAAAAAAAAAAAAATACTACTGTATTAAAACAAATTTTTGACACCAAAACCTAATAATTACTTTTCCTTATATCAACAATGCGTTCCAAATAAACAGCTGATATATAGTTCATATTAAATTAATCATAAATCACTGACTCATTGTTAACATAAGTGGACATAAAACAGCTTATTAATGATGGGCAGTGCCTCATAGTTGCAGTTAAACTATGTTCTAGGTAGTCATTGTTGTATTATGGAATTTACACTGATTTACAAAAATTGTTACACTTGGCTTATTTATTATTCGATTTCAATAAGTAGAGAGTTATTTTAATTGTCTCTTAATTGTAAATTGTTTACTTAACTTTTAACTTTTTATAATTGTAAATGTTTTCGTAAAATTTTTGACATTAATGAATTTAAAAGGTCGTCATTTTGAAATAAATTTATTTACAGCAATAAATATTATACTATCTTATTTTAACTGTTAAGATAAACATATTAAATTTGAAGTTTCTATCTTAAATAATTCTTGAGCTATAAAATCATTTGTAAAAACACGTACAGACAGACAGACAGTAAACTAGTCATCGTAGACCCATGTTTATATTGTGAACTATGTTTGTATTGTCCTAAGGAACAATTTTTGCTGAAAATATTCAGAGAGTTCCGGGACATCCTGCATATTATTTATTAGTTTATATAATTTAGTTAATCTATACAATTATTCACATCAATTACATTGATGGTACTTAGTACTCTTCCTTGAGCGTATGGACGTACTTTTGATACCTAAAAATATATATTTGATATTTTTCTAATTTAACTAAACCAATTGTTAATATTTCTGCAAATATTTATCAAACTATGTTGAACAGTTGCTATAATCTCATATATTATAAACGACAACAACAACCCAATAAAAGTTCATGTTTTACAATCCTTTTTTTAAGGTTATTTTCTAAAATTAAAACAACTCTTTACCAAATATTGAACTTGAGTTGTAATTTCATCATAAAAACACGCAATATTTAATTACACACAAACACCACACTTGTTTCCAATATACTTCATAGAATAAAGGTGTTAAACATCCAATAACTTGAAAGATGGTTCAGCCCAATCTTTAACAAGAGAACTCCTCGGTCAACTGAGCGACTGGAGGGTGTAATATTATATTATCCCCTTGGGATCTGTTATCCCGTTGGTTTTGTATTCATCACATTTTGTGGTGTATTGCCTCATATCTCAGTACACGATTTTCACTTCAACCTATCGTAAAAATACTCGTATATTTTCATTACCAATATAAATTTATATGTTTGACTACATATTCAAACATATACACTCCCTGATTATTATTGTACACATTTTAGGTTAAAGGTACATATAATTACTTTTTGTAAAGCTCAAATTGGTTTATACGTTACTTTACTCTGTCTACAAACTTGAAATAATTTAGGTGTACCAGATTAAAACTTCATTTACTTTTTCTATTCAAGAAGATCTAAAATAGCGAAACAGATTTTTATAGATATCATTATAATAAATATTAATCATGATTATAACTCTACAAGCACTGTTAGAAGTCATAGCATGTATCCTTAGTTAAGTTATTAGCAAGAGTGTGGACTGAGTCGGCTTACTATGTAAGTTTAATCCAAGCTCTGCTTTGGAGGAGGAGTTTCGAGGAGCAAGAGGCCAAACTTTACGAACTTAATCAAACTCTGTTAAACGGCTAGTGTATCGAATAACTTTTGTATTTTAAAGTGGAAATAAATTCATTTATTCATTTATAACTGTATAATTGTTTAGGCAATAAATTATGTATTTTATCTTATCTTACATAATTCATCACAGCTCAAACAGCATTCCGTAAAATGAGTAGTTAAGTTAGCATAGCGTATTAGAGGGTGTATCCTTTGTTAGCTTTAAGATGAAGTATGTATTGAATCATCAACCTTGTATGGTTTAGTAACAACAAAGTATACTTTTACTCGGTATTGTTTTGGATTAGTATGGGGATTTAGTTACCAGCAATGTGTATAACCCACCCTCCTTATAGTAATAGCATTTAGGTATTCACTATTAATGTCACTTAAATTTTGAATTAAAACAACTTTCATCATCAAAACAACTTTAATATTATTATTTTACTGTTATAATAATTAATGCTACTTTTTGTATTTGACTAACTGCAATTTTATTAATAGTTAATAATAGATTAAATTGTTTGATTTTCTCCAATCAGGCTCTGCCTTGGAGGGTTTTTTCAATTAGCCTGATTGGATTGATTGTGTAAAGTTGTAAAGGTATAAATGTTTCTTTATTTATTATCATCCCTTTTGTATATTTTAACTTGTATATTAGATTGTAAGAATACGTTAATGTACTAAGGTCAGCCTGAGCGAAATTAATATATAGTTTATGATTGTTAATATTGTAATTGACTTATAAGTGTATTTTTCTTTTGTAAAGGTTTTTTGGCTTTTGGAGAATAAATTATTATCATTATTATAACAGCATATTATCTTAAACATGTGAAATCCAAAAACGATGTACTCACTCATTACGACTTCTCCGGAACAACTGAACATATTTTGATGACATTTACAGTGAAGTTATCGTTAAGACCCTCTAAGAAAGGATTTCTCTCAATTCCATTTTAAAAGGGTAAAAATATCCCCTCTATGTTTCTTGTTTCCCATAAGAGTAACATGGGCTTAATTCAACGTATTTTTTTCAAACAGCTAATAAAAAACATAAACATGGCAGAAAAGCTAATTTTATTTTCATTGTGAAAATGTAAGGTCACTTCTACTAACAGGATTGCACTAGTTTTCCTCCCCGTAATTTACACTTAAAGGATTTTCTAGACTACAGCAATTTTTTATCTATGAGAACGGTAGCAGACTGAGCTTTTATATCAATGTGATGGTTTGGAGAGAACAACGTAAGGAAGGTTAAGCAAGCTTAATGGACCACCCCGTATCGAAGCAAGGGCTCTTTGCTAGTATAATATAAAAATATAATGCGATTTTTTTTAACTGTTATCTTTTTGATTTGAAATGTGTCCTTAAAAGCTGATATCAAAACGTTAATTTATTGATTATCTCAATTTAGTTACAGTAACTTTTATTTTCATTTCGATTCCTATACCCTAAAATACCACTGGAATTAATATGGTTTATATAAACAACATAAATACTGATTTTATCCATTCAAAGGATATGTCCTTTTAATTGATATAGCATAGTCAAAATCAACTGTGCAATTTACTTTCTATTAATGCCAATGTACTGTCTGATGCAAATATCAAACGTGTTTCACTAACAAATCAATGTATAACAATCTGCATTCTATTAATTGGCTTTTAACATAGATTCTATGCTATTTGTAAATTTCAATATTTTATAATATTAATCAGTTCCCTTAACTATATAAATTAAATTATATAGTCTTTAAGACCTTTTTTATTTTGCAACCTACATAAATCTGGTTTTCGATGATGTAACACTATCTAAATCTGTATTAACCCTCTGGCTGGCGTTTGTGTGTTTACTCAGTAACAAAGCTACAAAGTTGAGGTGGTTACTACAGACAAAGCTGTGTGAAACTATGATTAAGTTTAAGTCTAACTTTTAATAACAACGTTTAAAAAATATTAATAATATGATTTGAGTGGCCATATCTAAGGGGCTAAGGTAGTAGCTAGCCATTTAGCTGATCCGTGTTTGATTCCCGCTGTTACCACTAACAGATGTTGCCATGTGTTGCCCCCGTGGCTAGAAAGTCTAAGTATGCTGTTGAAACCCATTTTAAGTGTTAGATACTACAGACACTTTTAGATACGGCTTCTAAACCCTATCTTTGCCTGGTGAAATGAGACGATACCAGGCTCTAATACAAAAATATATAAAATATAAAAAAAACTAGTTAAATTTAAAAATAAGAGAAATAAAAGTTACAATTAATCATTATAGAATTTGTTCTAAGATGTTTTCAACTCCTCCTGTCTTCGTTTTATTAAAATAAAATGTGATTTTTTTTTTAATTTTGATACATAAACCACTGAAATCACAAAAATGAGAAAATGAAACCAATGGTATTCAGTGTATAAATCTTTATACGCAGCCATCCCGGGTGTGATCAAAAAATTTTACTTCTGTAGACTCTCAGAAGATTCGTTAAGTCTTTTGTTTTACAAACTTACAAAAATAAATGGGCTTAACTCTAGACAGATGAGGTTAGCAATGTATTGATTTGAAATTTCTCAATTATAAAAACTATATAAAATTAAAATGTAATTCTTACCATTTGATAAAACAACCTTTTGTGTAAATATAATGTAAATTATGGCCCCATAAAATACAAATAATTAGATTCATAGAAATTATTTAGATTGGTAGCAATTACAATGATTGCTTATCGCGTGGTGAATGTGTCGTGCACACTGATTCAGTAGGGGTGTACATGAATAGGGTGGTAGACGGTGACGTCATGAAGTGGGTCGCATGATACTTCCTCATAAATATTGTTTGTCCTTACATCTCCATATAAACGTCGTTTGTACTTGTTTTAGCATGTTTTTTTTAGAATGTTCTAACTTTGGATGATGTCGAACAGATATTTTATATCCAAATAAACAAATCGTATTTTATAGACAGGCCAAAATTAAGGTCTTCTTTCTTCATAAATAAGAAATCCATTACACAATATTTAACGACACAAGCGTCCACCCCTGATTCCTTTGTATAAAATACTGTTGTTTTATATTTTAATTCTTAGAGTAGGTAGTTAAAGTATGATTTCTTGTTTGAGTATTTCAGAAAAAAATTAAACTATATTTTTTACAATGAATGTATAATAAACTGTGCAAATAAGTCACCTAACCTAATATTACAATTTGTCACCTTAAATAAATTATTGGTCAGCTACTAGTACATTTTTAACCTGTAATATTTACATTAATTTTTATTTGCATAGCTGAATATTACTAAATATTCAGCTATATTTAGTTGACAATCATGATAAAATTACCATAAGTAGACTTATAGTCGGCACAAGTGTGATGCAGTGTTGTAATCCAGCTACTTGGGGATAAGGGTTGTGGAGATTGTAAGTGATAAGTTACTTGCTCGGTCCTCTTAATATCGACATAGCGTCCACTTATTGGTTGCCATCGACATGGACACTACTAGTTACCCTGGCTATTAAGCCATTAGTAAATTACTCTTTCTAAGGAACAGTTGACCTTAGTAATAATGACTACACCCGTTCATCTACACTCACCACACTAATTAAACCCCCCATATTTATCCATCGTAAATATCAGTGTCATAATAATGAATAATAAAAATATATCTAATTTATTATACTAGTATTATTAATTAATTGGTATCTCTCAAAGTCATGTGTTTGTTGTGAATGTCTTTATCATCTCTATAGAAAATACATTATGCTTTTAAAATTTAATTAGAATGTACATGGTTTTAATATATAAGCCAAATAATAGTGTTTTAATTACCTCTAATATTGTTTTTATTAAACTACACCAACCAATATTATTTCTACAACACACACATCCGACACCAATTTTAGTTATTTGATTAACTGTTCAATACGTGTACATGCATGCAATTAGTCATATGTATTTTAATGTAATTTGTTGAACGTAAATTATTCTTTCATTAGCAATACAGAAATATTTTTACGAATGTTTTATGTTGTAATTTATAAACTTAACAAAGGCACGGGAATTTAAATATTATTTAGTTCAACTTATTCTATACAAACTGAGCTTTATTTATTTATCATTTTAATCAATATTTATATTCAATGTCAGAGAGACTTGAAAATTACTACATAAATAGTAACTGATGTGAAGAAATGTTATATTATGTTTTTCATATATGCACTGTTACCATAATATTCTTAGTTCAGTACAAGATTAGTTAGTTATAACAAACATTAATTTAAAAATAAACTAATTTTTAATCAAGACAAAGGATCGCTGTACAAATTTATAACCAACAGTTAGCTGAGTTATTACCAAATTAGCTTACTTATTAAGCATTATATCTAATTGGTTAAAAAGGTATTTATTTTACTCAAATTGTTTCTTAATTAGTATTTTACGTGTTGCATATATTATAAATACGAATGCGTTATAATGTATGTAATAAAATTTACAAATATTATAATGATCGATATCGGTAAACTATGTCTACCTTTCTTAAACGTATTCTTACTTTCGAAGAAATCAAGATACACAACTTAAGAAAAATGTTGAGTTAGTGTCTCTAATATGAATCTAAACACCATTAAGAAAACATATTTTTTATCTTTTTTTTTTCTTTTTATACACATGTTTCAGCCACTATAAAAAAATAAAACCTACAAATCAATAATTTTATCATAAATTATACTAGTAACAAACAGCTTGTCATAGTCTTTAAACTTCCTGTAGAAATTCTTCAGTAGAATCTATCTTTCTATAAAGTTTCGCTCTATAGAAAATCCCTGTTTTGGATAAAGTTACCTATGCTTTGAAAATGCATTATTTGTCACCGTCGGATTGAAATTCTCAAATTTAAAATTGGATGAATATGTTTACAAATCAACTAATAAAAAAATGACTTTATTTAAGGAAATTATAATTTACGTCACGATGAAATATATTGGGAAGTCAGTGGTTACATAGCTGTCACAATAAATAGTAACTAAATTCGTATTTATATCCACATTTGTTATATGTTGCAATATTAGCTAAGAAAATGTAACACTTTATATATAACTAACGTTCAATAATTTATCTTTGCTCTTATTATACTATTAACACTTTTTTATTTGCCTTTATTTTAAAATAACGATAAATACTGTACTTTTTAAAAATTTTTTTACTAACAAAAAGATGAATATTGATTTAGAAACTTCAAGAGGATAGAAATATTTCTAATGTTACTCCAATACTACTTTGATAAAAAGTAAATCAATCTCGGTGACTCTTCAATCATTCAACTTTTGTCGTACAGAAATGAGAAAAGTTTAAAATGTATTACGTTGTTTCCAGGTATTTGAGTACGTCTTAACTAACTCACAAATTAGTTTAAGCCCTTAGACCACTTATTTTGTTCAACTTTACAACTTGTTTCGAGTAAATACACCTTAATATGTACTTAACTTCTATAATTTTATTCTATTATAAATGGTTCTAAATAACAGTTCTAAATAAATTGTTGGTATTCTGATGACAGGAATTATAAACATATGAATTAATAAACATTTTAAAATTATACTTTTACTTGAATTAACATTTAAAAATTTTTTAAGTTTATGGTTTAAATGACCATGTAAGTTGAAGAAGGTAAATGGAATTTTTTAATATAATTTCATAAACTAAAATTATCTTTCAACCTATTATACTATATATAAATTTGTGTTAAATTTCGTTTTATATAAGTGCTAAAATGTTAATAAATTCATAGAAAATCAGTGGTATTTTATAATAAAGTGATGACTCCAGTATAATTATATGCCTTATAATAAAAGCCTAAGTTTATGACTAACTGATAAAGACATATAGCCTAACATATTAGTTTCATTGAATCTTAAATAAAACTGTTCAAGTATAACCCTATAAATGAAAGTATTGTTGCAAGAATGCTATAATTAACACAGAGGGTCTCGTACTAGCGTATAAGCCTACACCACAGGGCCCAAAGAAAAATGCAGATATAAGTCTGTATATATATGTACAGACTTATATCTGTATTTTTTTATATATATGAATAATTTATATATATATATATATATATATATATATATATATATAAATATATAAATCAAATTTATATAATGAAAATCTCAAATATTTAATCAATACTTGTTTAATATTAAGTAGTATATTTACCATAACTACCGATATAATAACAATTTATTCTAAGTGTTATTAGTACATTTGACTAAAACTGTTTTGCGTAAGTGCTTAAGTATACTGCGGCAAAAACCTTTTAGTAAAAACAAGTGTCCTCGACGATTTTGGAGCAATTACTTTCAGGGGATGCCTGTCGTTAACAGCTTTCACCTCTAGCGTACAACTAGCTTACTGATGAAGGATTGAACCTAGTCTATCTAATGCTAGTAACAATTGTATGTCGTCAACAGCTTTCACCTCTAGCGTACAACTAGCTTACTGATGGAGGATTGAACCTAGTCTATCTGATGCTAGTAACTATTGTATGTCGTCAACAGCTTTCACCCCTAGCGTACAACTAGCTTACTGATGGTGGATTGAACCTAGTCTATCTGATACTAGTAACAATTGTATGTCGTTAACAGTTTTCACCTCTAGCGTACAACTAGCTTACTGATGGAGGATTAAACCTAGTCTATCTGATGCTAGTAACTATTGTATGTCGTCAAGAGCTTTCATCTCCAGCTTACAACTAGCTTACTCATGGAGAATTGAACCTAGTCTATCTGATACTAGTAACAACTGTATGTCGTCTACACCTTTCA
Source organism: Stictocephala bisonia (assembly GCA_035578905.1). Classification (NCBI taxonomy): domain Eukaryota; kingdom Metazoa; phylum Arthropoda; class Insecta; order Hemiptera; family Membracidae; genus Stictocephala; species Stictocephala bisonia. Next base: position 21,688 of record JAQJVL010004738.1, read on the forward strand.
CCCCTAGCGTACAACTAGCTTACTGATGGAGGATTGAACCTAGTCTATCTGATACTAGTAATAATTGTATGTCGTCTACAGCTTTCACCCCTAGCGTACAACTAGCTTACTCATGGAGGATTGAACCTAGTCTATCTGATACTAGTAACTATTGTATGTCGTCAACAGCTTTCATCTCCAGCGTACAACTAGCTTACTCATGGAGGATTGAAGCTAGTCTATCTGATACTAGTAACTATTGTATGTCGTCAACAGCATTCATCTCCAGCGTACAACTAGCTTATTCATGGAGAATTGAACCTAGTCCTAGTCTATCTGATACTAGTAACTATTGTATGTCGTCAACAGCTTTCATCTCCAGCGTACAACTGGCTTACTGATGGAAGATTGAACCTAGTCTATCTGATACTAGTATCAAATGTATGTCATCAACAGCTTTCACTCTGAACGAATAACCAGTTAACTGATGAAGAATTGAACCTAGTCTGTCTATACTAGTATCAGTTCTAAGTCGTCAACAGCTTTCGCCCCCAGCGTACAACTAGCTTACTGATTGTGGATTAAACCTAGTTGAACCTAGTCTGTCTGATACTATTAACAATTGTCTGTCGTCAACAGCTATCACCCCGAGCGTACAACTAGCTTACTGATTGTGGATTGAACCAAGTTTATCTGTTGCTAGGAACTATTGTATGACTTCAATAGCTGTCACCTCTAGCGTACAACTAGCTTACTGATGGAGGATTGAACCTAGTCTATCTAATACTAGTAACAGTTGTATGTCGTCAACAGCTTTCACCTCTAGCGTACAACTAGATTACTGATGGTGGATTAAACCTGGTCTATCTGATGCTAGTAACTATTCTATGTCGTCAACAGCTTTCACCCCGAGCGTACAACCAGCTTACTGATGAAGGATTGAACCTAGTCTGTCTAGTACTAGTAACAGTTGTATGTCGTCAACAGCTTTCACCCCGAGCGTACAACCAGCTTATTGATGAAGGATTGAACCTAGTCAGTCTGATACTAGTAACAGTCGTATGGCGTCAACAGCTTTCTCCCTGAGTAACTGATGGTGGATTGAACCTAGGATATATAGTATATCTTAAACAATAAAGGGTAACAAGACAATTTTAAATTAAAGAATGATATGGACTTTTTTACTTTTGGGTTACATTCTACTAGTGAAAAATTTTCGAATGTAAATATAACCATCATCAATAGTACCAAATAATAATATTAGTATATATTTGTTTAAAAGAGTAGTTCCATATTGTTTTTTTTTTTTTATTTTTTTTTGTTTTTTTCTTTTTTTTTCTTGAAAGTAAACAATAAAAAAAATCCAAACCATATAAATAATATATCCAAATATATTTCTATGGCTAATACTACTTAAGCTTAAATTAATCTCAGTTTAATTTTAGGATAGCACGATACTACAGGTTGCGTGTTACACTTCGAATAAATCATAAACACCAACACATGACTTTCATATTACTCTTTGGAATAAATGACCTATAAATTAGTTTTATTCTTGAATCAAGGTTATGTATTTTTCTATATTTTACCATCCATATGAGAATGATATTGTTTGTATTTTAAACATGTTTGAATTGAGTTTAAAACATACAGACACAAAGAGTATATTATACTGATAACATAACTTAGGCTACGCATTTAAATGCTGATACTATTTGTAATACAATGCCTTGAGAACTTACAACAAAAATAATTTTACGTCAATGAAAGCAAAAAATGAAACAAACTTTTTACATCAATTTTGTGCAACTTAAATTAATATATACAGACTATTAAATTATATAACGTATATCCAATCATTTTCCCCGATCATTGTTTTCTTTAACACTATTCTTAAATTATACTTTTAAAGTTGTTAATTATAATTTGTGTTGTTTTAACTATATGCAGCAGATATTTATATCACCTACTCTCTAAAAATCTATGTTAAGAAGCGTTATGTAAACTACATACACAATTTTGCAATCTCCATTAGCGTTCGACGCTTAATTAGATTGTATTGCCATATAATATATAGTGTAACTAAGTTTACACAAAATACATCACGATTCAATTAAAAATTGCATATTGCTTTTTATCTAGTTAATGATTAATAACATTAAGATATATGTGTTTAGGATAAATTGATAAATTTCCATTATAAAATGTAGTATGATAATAGTTGGATAGAAAAATTTCCATGCGTGAATTTTATTATTTGACCTACTGATGTCATAGTATCTTGGTAAGTTAAATGACAAATTAAAATATACGAGTTACTTTTATAAAATTTATTTGAGTTCAATGGGAGGTTAGGTTTTTTTAACAAGAGGTTCTTGAAATATTATTAATTTTAAACCTAAATATCATGTTTATTTCAACTTTTGGATATTTTATATTTGTATGAGTTCTAATATCATGTATTATAAAATGTATTTATTTAGTTTATATTTTTTAATATAATACTCCTTTGTATAATAAATCTCCTATAGTTATACTTAAATTAATTTTATCGACTGACACTATAAATATTAACTTGTAAATTAATTGATGATTTTGAACAGCTTTTGACAAAATTTATTTGTGCTCTTTGGATGGTTAAATGATACATAATTATATTTCCTGATATATTATTAACTTTTTATTAATTCATTATTTTATGTTTGGTCTTCTTAGACTATGATTTACCTGTAAGGTACTTCTTTATTTTACGTATGTTAGGTAAATATAAATTTACTGTAATTAAATGTAAAAATGTGTGTATGAAACAAAGTTTATGGATAGTTTTATTTACCTCTGTTATACAATAATACGTTTAGATAAACAAAGGTTTTATTGTTAACTGCATATATTATACAATAAACTAGAACCCAATTATGAAAATAATAAATACACTCTTTCTCCAATTAATTTTAATTTTAAACTTGTTTTTATAGTTCAAATTAACTAGGCTAGGAATTTCTTCAATAATGCAACGGTAAAACTGAAATTAGAATGTATTACCAGTATTTCACTATGTAAGCTTTTAAACCTACACTATTATTGACAGGATTCGCTGTAGGTCCAAGACCTATTTCGTAACACAAAATGTAGTTATATAAATGTATTAAGCTGCCTTACGTTAAAGTACATGGCAAAAACTATAACGTATACTTTGTGACGACTGAATATATACTATAATATTGCTATAACAACGAGTCATTTCAGGAAATTAAAACAGGGAATATTTAAATGCAGAAAAAATATGATCTAATTATTTATTTTATTTACAATAGATTTTATTTAATTTTATAACGTAATGGTGACAGAGTCATAACAAAAATAGTCAGTAATTAAAGTAAACTTTACATAATATAATACTCCGGAATTACAGATATTGTTAAATATGAGAGGCGATTCATGTGATGAATGTAGATCAACGTGTGTAGTCATTGTTACTAACTAATACCAAATGTTTTTAGCTAGATATTAATTAAGCTGCAATACGTTAAAATACATGGCAATCTATAAAGTATAATTTTTGAAAACCGCAAATATACTATAATATTGCCTGGCTATTGGGCTACAAGACGTTTATTATTAGCCCAATATCCCAGGATACCACTGTACGTGTGGGGTGGGCGGGTGAGTCAATACCACTGTGCGGGTGGGGCTGGGTGGGTGGGTTCTACAACTTTACATGGGATTCCAACCTCGTAATACTGATCTGATTTTCAGTTAATAGTCAGCCTTATATTTAGGTTGGTCAATAAGGAACATCCCCTACTCCCACGAACAAGGGTGCTCCAGACATTCTAGTGGCGTTCACTTGGATGACAACCATTGAGCGGTCACCTTGTTGGTATTTAAAGGACAACGCTTATAATATACAAGTAATATACACTTACATTGAAGCTCTAATTAGCTGCATTTTAATTAAGTTACTGGAAATATCTGGGTCAAAAATAATTATAACGGACTTGCTTCTATCAAGTAAGTGAACAATTAATTAAGTTATAAAAATATTAAGTGTGTAATTAAGATTTATAAGTGATTTATTTATAATTGTGCACCAATTATATGCAAATGTTGATAATTGAATGTCGTGTAATACATTTATGTGTTATTATAAACAACATACAGGCAGTTATTATTATGTTGAATTGTAGTATTTTATTTTTTTACCTATTTATTTTAAGCAAGGAGTTAAAAATTTATTTACGGATGAGGTTAGGGACTCTCAGTTTTTTACTAAACCTTAAAAAACCTCTCTTCTACTAAGGTCTCTTTTACACTACACGATTTCTTTCCTACGGAAAAATGGCGTAAGCAAAATAATGTTTAGTCATCGGAAGAAGGGTATGGGTTCTTTCACATTGCACGATTTCAACACATACGCGATATTTTTTCATGCAGCAGTCGTCCTATTATTAATATCCATGTAGAGTTCGATTATTTCGTGTCGTCGATTGGGCTCAGTGGCCCACAGGATCAAATGGGCGCTTGCATACTACACGATTTCCTTTGTACGGACGCTAACCTAGTTGAGCTTCATGTGGCTATAAATACAGTGATTTTCCTTTTGTGATTGTGTGCAAAAGACGTATAGCATCGAAAATTACATTTTTGATTGATAGTATTATCAATCATAATAGTGACATTCCTATAACGCAAATTAAATCATTAAACAGTAAAACGTAATGTTTTTCCAATTTAAAAAAATATACATTCAGATTCTACGATATTAATAATTTCTATCTCCATTACACTATAGTAAAAATGTTAGGAAATAAATTGAAATTCTGTTTTAATACTTGATCCTTATTAAGTAATTAATTATAAAGAACAATAGTTTACTAAGTTAATAAATATCAGGCACATATACTAATAAGTTAATAAATATTAAATCGGCCCAGAGAGGGCATATTAGCTTTAAAACAGTTAAAATAGGTATAATGTAGTATGCAGTATCAATATTAAATAGTTTATAATTTTGGTTGACATTGAAATGAGTAATGTTTAACATTTTGTACAAGGTTATTAATAATCAACTTTATTATTTAATAAAATTGTGTCGTATTTTTTTTATATATTTGATGGTTTTCAAACACGATATCAAAGAACAATACTAATAAACTAATAACAATAGAAACATAAAAACTGCTTTATCTCTTCAATTATTCATAATAACTAAATGAAATGAAATAAATAGTACTGTATATAATTTTGTAGATAGGAATAACAAGTGTAAACATTTGAGAGCTGCCTCTCATTAACATTAATCATCTCAGGTTTTTTACAGCCTTATATTGTGGTATATAGTAAATATATATCCCATTTACTAGTACTGAAATAATACCTGAAAGTGGAGAACAACATCGATACTTGTGTTCGGTGAGTTGTGGAAAACAGCTGTTACCCCTCCCCCTTGCTGTAGTCGTCGTAAATTTAGTGGCCAGCTTCCAATTAAAACAGACATGTAAAACAGTATAAAGCACTTTAGTGTTCTCTGTAACCAGAAAAATGTTATGTTCCTATTAAAACAATTCCTCCCCAAACAACAAGTACTTGTAAAATTTTACAACTATACTAAAAATTTTGGGAAATATATTTTTATTTTTTCAGTAATTTATTACATTTCTTCTATATAGTATGTTATTTTTATCATAAAAAGACTATGCAAATATAAGGGCAAATAGTTTTTTAATTAGCATAATACGTGTTGGTACATATACAGTACAAGTAAACGTCACACAACACAAATTTATTACAATATAAGCACAAAATGCACAAATATACTACAATACAAGCACAAAATGCACAAATATTATGGTGATCGATTTCGGTGAACCACGCTCACCTTCCTCAGACCAGAGGGATTCACAAAAGAATCCCACAAAAGATTCTTTTGTGAATCCCTCTGGTCTGAGGAAGGTGAGCGTGGTTCACCGAAATCGATCACCATAATATTTGTGCATTTTGTGCTTGTATTGTAGTATATTTGTGCATTTTGTGCTTATATTGTAATAAATTTGTGTTGTGTGACGTTTACTTGTACTGTAAATATAAGGGCATCATTAGTAAAATAAGTAATAATAAACCATTCGTATTTAACGATTGGTAAGCTTCTTAATTCTAGACATATTGGTATCAATGACGTTTAAGGTGAGTTGAACCACGAAAAGTACTGTAAAAGCTTTTTTTATCAGTTGGTTTTCATATTTGTTAACATTATTTTCAAACTCTTGAAATTAGTTTTCTTTACTACTATTTACTAATAAATTTAGTAGGAGAACTATAGTATTTAGTTTTTTTTTAACACCCCACAACTCATTAGCCTAGCATATTAATGTTTACAGTGTGTTAATTCCTTTTTTTCTTTCTGATATTAGATGTTTTGCCATATTTTAAAATTAAATTGGCTACAATAAATTTCAAACTGTTTAAAAAATTATAAACTAGAGATGACGTCACCTTTATGAGATAAATTCTATAATATATATATATATATAGTTACTCCTCTTTAAATACTCGCAATTGTAATACACTTCTAATACATCTTTACACAGACTGAAAGAAACAGAACATTGGATTCTTAGTTTGCTGTCTCCAAGAAGATATTTTTTTATCTCGTGTGTTTTATAATATTTAGAATTTTACTTTCACCTTAGCACTACAATGATACTGAGGAATTGCTTCCTCAATAATATAACAAATAGCCAAAGAAATAATTAGTTATAATTATTCTTTTGAATAATTCTATAGTTAAATTATCTTATTTAGAATTGTAAGAACTGTTACCACATAAAACCACCACTATAATTTGGGAGACCAATAATTTGTTTGTTGTGTTACGATAAATACCAAGTTCTAAATTACGAAATTATAATAAAGTTTTAAGGTCAGGATAATCTGCTGGCATGGTTTTTGGCTGGGAAGATTGTTGAACCCGCTAGATGAACGAGTGGTTTGCTGAAAGATAAGCAGGGATCATAGCTAAGCTCCACCCACCCCATTCAGGACTTGGCAAAATGTCCTCAGCTCCTTTATTTGAACTTAAGTTTTAACTAATACACTAATTTTGTCAATTGATCTTTTCCCCCTCTGGTTAGAGTACACTGTGTAAAAACTAATTGAAGATACATAAGTAATCATTGATGAGAGAACCTTTCAATCTAGAAAAAAATCAGGACATTATATATTGTAAGACAAAAGTTTATTTTTTTCAAAACCCAGTAAATCTATAAAAACTATTTTCAATGTTAAATATTTCTATAACAAAGCAATGCTTCTCCCTTTTTATGTTTGTAAGAATACATTTTTAATAAATAATAATGAATAATCACGTATCATAAAATATATTTTATTTAATTTACAAAGACTGCTATTAAATTAATTGTATGAAGGAAAACATTAAAAGCTAGTATAAGTATTTGTTCAGAGACTTTAAAAGGCCTCAATCAATAAAAGATAGTTTAGTGAAACATTTATTAAGTAATAAAATAATTTTTCTCGTGACATAAAATTATCTAGAATTATTGGCACTTGAAGATACATGTATTTATCTGGATATAATAAGGTAAAATACTCCTGCTTTTAGAATCCCTCCGATTGTATAATAAGACGTGGGGTATTATAAAAAAAGACTGGTATTATTAAAAATAATAATAATACCAGTAAAACGTATCAGGGCTTTTGGAAGGAAAATTCTAATGATAATGTAGCTACTGAAGAGAAACAGTACTAATTATTGAAAAAGGTAGTATTTTACTATCAACTTTAAATAACATATAGTATATTATGTATGTCAGAATATTTTTATCTTACCAGCTATGTCTAATAAACCGATTAAGAAACATAGTGGTAGATAATATGTCAACTTATAACTGATAAAAATATTTATGGTAAAGTGTCCTGTCTTATTACATAACATTATACTATTACTTTCAAATATATTTGAAAATGGATGATTGTATTTCCTTGTACATTTTATGTTACATATTTTACTATTTTAACTGTTAACGCACTTTAAATAATGTTATCATCATAAAGACGCACATTTATTATAAATTAAATAGTAATAGTAATGTATTTTATGTTTATATTAGAGTTTTGCAACAAATTTCTATTTGTAGCAAAACTAAAAGCAATTTAGTAGTTTGCTACAAATATATATGTTTGTTGCTAACACAGTAAAGAGTTTCTATCGTAGCATATTTTCTTTCTAAGAAACTTATCTCCGTTTTCTGTAAAACTTTTCACTATTTTTCATAGATAAATTATCATAATATGCATACTGTCATGTTTTTTATCATATTATATAAAAAATAAAATCTATCAGCATATTTTATTCTTAAGTGCATTTTTATAACTATCCTAGAAGCTTGTCGTATCCAGTATTATTAAATAAAAGCTGTGTTGAATATGTCTCGAAGGGCGTTTTCGTATTAAGCAATGTAGAATGTAACTTCATTTAAAAAGCTAGAGAGGTTGAAAAAGTCTGTTCTAGTTTCATTATCTTTATTCTCAACTGTTCTCTTTTCCTTTTTACACTCTTACGAAGTTACATAATCGTAAATAAAGATTTTACAGATTAAATATCTAAGTGAATTCCACTTTAGTTTAACAGTGGTTCAATTTTATTTTATTGGGTAAAAGGTTTCCCGTTAAGTATGATTATTCACTAGTATTATTTGTATAGTTTTTTTGGTTCAAATGTAGAAGAGATCTTGACATAGAATTCAAAATGTTTAATGATATTTTATTTTAATTTAGTTTATACTGTGAGTATCTCTGATGTTGTATGATTGAATTATTCCATCTTTTATGATATTTATTGAAATGTTTGTAAGGGAAATTCATGGAGACATATTTCTTTCCACTAACAACTTAAAGATTTATTGAATCCTTTGAGAAAATTTTAAATACGACATACATGCATTTCAATAAATATTTTATTTCATAACATTTTATTAGATACGTTAAAAAATAGTTGTAAAAGATAAATTTTTATACTTAAAGCTATATAGTATGCTATCTGATATATTTCTTCCTGTAGTGCCTAATATATATTACAAGAAGTTTAAATAAAATTAGAAACCACAACGTACGGACGCTATTATTAATTTAAAAATAATAATAATACCATTGAAAACAATCTGGATATTATTTATTTTAATAAACCACATTTTCAATTTCAAACTCACTAAGATATGAAACATTTTCAGTTCTGAATACATCTTTAATGAAGCCAAGCTTCTCTGTGTAATAACTTCAAGCGTAAATTCATTTAAAATGGTAATGAAAGAATAGCTTATGATAAAATATAGTTCATTTAGCCTCAAAGAGTTCTATTCCATTATGTAGATCAAGCTGAAACATTGAAATGAAAGTGTACGATTTTAATAATATCCTAAGCTATAAAATGATATTTTAATTGACAATATTTATTTAACGAATACATACTTCCCTCTCATTTTATGTATATAGATAAATGTTGTGTATTAAACAAGCTTGGACATTGATTATAAATTTATAATAATATATTTCTTTTAGAATGTTTAGTTCTACGAGGTTCATGTGAAATAAATTTTTAAATATTTAATTTTTTTGTCATTATATTGCGTCAGGTGATGTTCAACCTTCTCCATAGGTGATTATTACAAGAATAAATGTAGCTGATGTAAATATATCAAATAAATTAAATAATTACTACAAAAATCCAACTTTTTATCGTCAATGTTGTGCGTATCAGTGAACTGTAACTATCTTTACTATGATTCTATAAAATAATATCTCTATTTTATGAATACTACAGTTCAAGTTCATAAATAAAGTAAATTAGGCTTTATTCAACATAAACTAAATAACGTTTTCAAACCATCCACAAATCAACAAATTATATGTTTTTATTTTATACTTGCAAGTATATTTTTTTGTTTCAAATGAGTGTAATGAGAGCAAAACAGAGTACATAGTTAAGATTAAGACTATAGCACGTGTATACTTGCATCATTAATTAAATAATGAATTATCAGTGAGTTTGTTTAATGATAGCTTTCAAAATATTGTGAAATAAGTCATTGGCTTATACATATTTCCAAAAAATAATCAAATCGGTGGTAAATAATAACAAAAAAATACATTACTTAAACTGTTTAGTGATATTTAATTGATTAAAACAATTTGAAATTTAATATATTAAAAATATAAACTAATTGAAATATTTAAACTGACTTCAATATCATGTAAAAGTTGATAATATAGTTTGAGTAATTAGATAAGTAGCAGATTCTTCTCTGGAGGTTGTAAAAACAAAACCCCTCCACCACCTTAGGTAGACATTAATTTACCTTAATCAAATAAATGGCGAATCCCTGCGAGAAATCTCAACTCGGCTTTTCTAATAGGTTTTGTGTTTACTTATTTTCAACTAATACATAGATCGTTCTCTCAATAATTAAATGAAATTTAAACATGTTCACTTAATTTATTGACTTATTTAATTTATAAAACAGACAATATTGACGGCAGATAGTCTCTTAGTTAGAAAATTGTTGGTTGGTAGAAGTGCAACACAATTTAACGTTAAACAACACAACAAGTACCAATATGACTATTGATATCACTAAACCACGTTAACCATCCTCAGACCAGAGGAATCGCAAGGTAATCATTGTGGCAAAATCTATCATTATAATATTTAATTTGTATATTTTACTTTTTATTTATAATAAATGTGTATTGTGTGGCATTTAATTGTATTGTAGAGTATGATAGTCAGTTTTTTTACCAAGCAATGAACTTCTTTATAAAAATTGTTGATATAACTCCATTATTTACTTAAAAAACGTTTCAAAACAAAAACTTAATTTTTTAGATGTTTAAGTACAAAATTAAACCGTACTTTGTTGTTCGCAGATATAAACATTCCAATATGGTACTAGTATTAATTATTAAATATATTGTTTATATAGGTTATATACGTTCAATTAGTAGGAATTACATCGAAAAGGAACCTATGAGTTGTCAGTAAGGAGAGAGAGAGATAGAAGATCTAAGACAATGAGAATACCAGATATTACCTCGATGACATGGAAGAATGCAGTATGGCTTGACGAAAATATTAGATCCGCTACAGAAATCTTCAGATCATTATTTATTTGTAGTTTTTCGGTGTCTTGCATATACATTTTGTATTTTTCTTTTATGATTTTTACCAATTTTTTTTTTTTACTTTATGAAATTTATCAGATTATTAACAATATCAAAACCAATCTTATTCTATCAAGCATAATCTTTAAATCAAAATTCAAACTTATAAATAAAATCTTTGTCATACTAAGTGAAAGTTCTTTAATATATCTTATTAATTTCATAATTGGTCAATTTTAGTTTCAAGCACTATTTATCATACTTAAAAACAAAATTATTGTAATTTAGTCGGTAACTTTAACACACTATCTTCCAAAATTAATTTTAAATTGTTGACAAAAATGCATAGAAAACTAGGGGACACCCCTGCACATTCACGTGGCAGCCCCGTCATTTGCTGCGCTTGTGACACTTCGGCCCTCGGCCTTGGCAGGCGCCTTTTGACTAAAACTACTCGTAGATACACTGTATCGCATAAAATCATAATATTGAATTTATTTACAATATCTCCCTCACATTACTTGCGTTACTATCTATTTATTAGTATAAACGAAAAATTACATTACTTAGCCTATTTTAAACGTGTTCAATTAAATTATTTTTGTTTGACTGCGGAAAATTAATTAAATAAATAAAATAACTGCATTTAATTACCATAAAAACCTTCAAGTCAAGTAGAGCGGAGCCCTACAATCAATTGTAAAGAACACCATGCTTACAAGGTTTTACATTATGAAAGATCCAACCTCTTCAATATCACAAACACCATTGTTTACATTCCAACTGCTGTTAAAACTTTTTATTAATCATTATTCATATTTGAACAGGTGTTACTTTTCGATTCGTTTAAATGTCTCTCCATGTTATTCCTAAGGACGTAAAACGTAATTTTAGGTCTCTCCATTACCATCAGGTTAAAAATATTGAAGAATTAAAAACCCATTGCACATCAACAAACAGAAGCAAATTGTTTGACACCTTAACCGTTTAAAATAGTCAATGAATAAGGGAGGAGTTGCGTTGAAAAAAACGGCTTTACGTATTTTATAAAATGATATAGATACATATATACCTTACTAATGCATATATCTCCACGATTTACTCACTGGCCAATGTTATCAACCAGCTGAACTCCAACGTTTCCAAATCTACGCTAAGACCCAAAAATGGAACACTTAAATTATTAAAACAGCTAAAATACTTAAAATAGCTGGGTGTGGACACAATCATTACAAACTTTTCATAACCGATATAAAAACAATTAAACATTCAAAGCCTTTCAGCCAATCTGCAACGGTAGCATATCAATGAATAACAACTAAAGTATATCCAAATAGTATATCTAGTGAGTGAATAGTATATCTAGGAACCCCAGTAATTTAAATATAGAAGCCTACTTAGGTAAAATAATATAGTGATAATTATAATCATATAATCACATAGAATTTCTAAGCCACGGTTGTAGACATATAGGAAAAGTTAATTCCAGCGCTTGACCAAACAGAACACAGCAGAAGCATAGACAGCTGACTGACGCGTGGATGTCATACCGCCCACGTGTTATGATAGATTTATGCCATCCCAGCTAACATCCCCGTGTCGTGTTGTGTGACAGCGACCACTGCACTAATAGGCAACACTGGAACCGAAACATACCTATGATTGCCGAACGCTGTTGCCTAATCCTAATCAACTTAACGCTTCTGTTCTTAGTCAATCTATATAGATTTCAAATATTTGTTTTTCCATGATTTGTTATTTATTAGGATAAAATACATTGATGTTACCGACTTACTGTCAGAAATTATTCAAATATGGCCGAAATATGAATTTATATTTTGTACGTTGAAATATTAAGACTGCTAATAATTTTTTAAACAAAATTTTAAAAGGTTAAAGGATATATTTAGTAAGGAGTTTGTTATGAATTACTTGACATGAAAAAGGGGTTTAAAGGATGTGGGGAGGATTATAAGAGGATCTATAGTTACGTAATAGGGACAGGTGGAAATAATGTATATACGTGTTATACAATACCCTCTCCTAGTAACAATAGGGGATGATAAATGGCTTTAGCCTCAGGGTTTTTGAGGATCTAGCAAGATATTTATTACAAAACATATCTGCAATATATATTAATCAAAATGCATTGTGATTAATGAGGGTAAGGGGAAGTACAGATAGAGTCAATAGGGAATTACACAAAATATAAGTATATTTTCAAACCAATAACTAAAGGAACTAATCAGTCATATAGTAAATTGTGTTTTTATCTTGTACAATATTCTTTGCATGTCTACAAGATAACCAAATGTCGCTTCTACATTTCATTATATGTTAAAAATCTTAATTATCATTTTTGTAACAATAGATTTCATATTTTAATGAATCACACAGACGATTGCTGTATTTTCCCAACATTTTAGGATGCAATTAATAATGATAATTTTATGATTGAAGTATATATCTTTATTTATTATACACTTTACCAGAATTAAAAGCTACACTTTGCCAGTGTTATAGCTTGTTGACCTTTTAAATACTGAGTATAAAATCAACAAACAATACATTAAAAATAGACTATTGTTGAGGGTTTCTAAATTTGATACTTAAAAATACGACGTGATTTGCTATAACATTACATTGACAGTCCTTAAGAATATATTGTTCCTTAAAGGTAAATTACATTTGATCGTTTTAAACTCTTGTTGAAGGTCTCTGAGTGATGCAAGTTAACATCGATCCCGCGGTGTTTTACTCATGAAATAAAAGAAACAAATTAATTGTATAGAATTATTTTACATTATTTTCAGTAAGAACTAATTAATCGCAGAGTATTAGTTCTATTAATTATTGAGTGAGGTATCACCCCTTTCTTATTAAAGTACAAGTTACAATTCATACACTAAATTTAACTGCGATATATATTAAAATACTATACGTAGTTTGTACTAAGGAGGTAAAAATATTATATCCTGAGTTTAGAAAGTCAGTACGTGTTAAGAAACCAGCAACGGGTCATGTCTTTAGACAGGGATAAAAACAGATAATATATCTAACAATATTAAATCTTCCTAGCAAACTTACATTAACAAATGGGTAATTGAATTATAATTCAATTTATAGTCATTTCTGTGTCGCTTTAAGCTTAAAATTATTACTTAAATGACAATTGAAAACGTTACGAAGAATTTAAGAACAATACAACAATACTATCAAGTCAGCCAGATTAGCTCACTGGAGGGTAAGAGACTCGTTTGTAGCTGGCACATAAATGACACATCTCTGTCTTGGCTTGTTGACTTGAATAGTAAAGTCGATACTTGTCTACAGCACACGTTTCCTTGACAATAAGAGATAAAACCAAGTCAGCCATATTAGACCAATGGAGGGAGAGAGACTGGTTTGTAGATGGCAGATAAATGACACATCTCAGTCTCGGCGTGTTGACTTGAATAATAAAATCGACCCTTGATTACAGCATACACGTACCTTGACAAGAAGAGGTAAAACCAAATCAACCAGATGTGACCACTGGAGGGAGAGAGACTCGTTTGTAGCTGGCAGATAAATGACACATCTCAGTCTCGGCGTGTTGACTTGAATAATAAAATCGACCCTTGATTACAGCATACACGTACCTTGACAAGAAGAGGTAAAACCAAATCAACTAGATGTGACCACTGGAGGGAGAGAGACTGGTTTGTAGCTGGCAGATAAATGACACATCTCAGTCTCGGCGTGTTGACTTGAATAATAAAATCGACCCTTGATTACAGCATACACGTACCTTGACAAGAAGAGGTAAAACCAAATCAACTAGATGTGACCACTGGAGGGAGAGAGACTCGTTTGTAGCTGGCAGATAAATGACACATCTCTGTCTTGGCGTGTTGACTTGAATAATAAAGTCCACCCTTGACTACAGCACACATTTTCCCTGAAAAGGAGAGATAAAACCAAGTCAGCCAGATGTGACCACTGCAGGGAAAGAGACTCGTTTGTAGCTGGCAGATAAATGACACATCTCTGTCTCGGCGTGTTGACTTGAATAATAAAGTCAATCCTTGACTACAGCACACGTTTCCTTGACAATAAGAGATAAAATCAAGTCAACCAGATGTGACCACTGGAGGGTGAGAGACTCGTTTGTAGCTGGCAGATAAATGACACATCTCTGTCTCGCCGTGTTGACTTGAATAATAAAGTCAATCATTGACTACAGCACACGTTTCCTTGACAAAAAGAGATAAAACCAAGTCAACCAGATGTGACCACTGGAGGGAGAGAGACTCGTTTGTAGCTGGCAGATAAATGACACATCTCTGTCTCGCCGTGTTGACTTGAATAATAAAGTCGACCCTTGACTACAGCACACGTTTCCTTGACAATAAGAGATAAAACCAAGTCAGCCAGATTAGACCACTGGAGGGAGAGAGACTCGTTTGTAGCTGGCAGATAAATGACACATCTCTGTCGGCGTGTTGACTTGAATAATAAAGTCGACTCTTGACTACAGCACACATTTACTGTTATTTGAACATATTATGATATATTCCTAAAATTTAAAAGTGTTCAATGTAGGTTGGTCTTGTTTACTGATTAATTGTTATTTTAATATAAAATAGTGATTTAATTTAATATTTCTAGGCTTGATTCGGAATTGTTAAACACTACAATAGTCGTTCCTGTTAATGGTGGACCTTGTTTCTGCGCTGCCAGACCTCGGCCTACCTTCTTCCTTATTAGTTGGCATGACAATGTTTTAGTTGAGTGACACAGTGGGGGAAGAGTAGTTTCTTATCTCTCTCCCTCTCTCTCCCTCCCTCCCTCCCTCTAAATTATGGAAAAATACTACTGTATTAACTCACCAGCCCAACCATACACACATACTGTGGTACTGAACTACTCGCCCACCCATACACTCACTCTGGTATTGACCCACCCGTCCACCCATACACACACTGTGGTATTGACCCACCATCCCAACCATACAGACACTGTGGTATTGACCCACCCACCCACCCATACACTCACTCTGGTATTGACCCACCCACCCACCCATACACACACTGTGTGAATATAAAGGTGTGTATTGTTTTTACTTTTAAAATACTATGCTTGGATATTTTCTTACAAAATTAATTAATTGAGTATCAGTTATTTTTAAGTGTATTTTTTTTAACAGTATGCTATTTTAACTATAATCCTTGTCATTGATTATTTTTGAATAGGACTTCAAACTGCTAACTCTTGAAGTATAAATCTTTAGAAAATATTATGAATTGCATTATAGAATTAATTATTTTGAAGAATTATTAATAAATAATTAGTTACGAATACTTTTATTATAGGTATATGTAATTAAATTATCATTTTTATGGAATCGTATAAATTTCTGGTTATAATAAGAATGCGTTTTAATGAACTTAAAATTTGTGTGTAGCCTGTGTTAGGTTTGAATTTAAATATTATAAATATTGAATATTTATAAGATGTTGCAAAATATAATTAATTACTTTTAGTGTTTTTGCAGTTTAAAGAATAATTAATTTTAAAAAGGTGACGAAAAACATATTCTCAATTTATTATAAATTACATTAGAACATATGAAAACTAAAAGACATTCAGGAATAGCTTAAATATCGTTTAAAGAAAATAATAGACTGGAATATATTTTTTGCAATTTATCAACCATTTTATGATTATTAAAATTTTTGTGTGTTAAAATATGTATTACTTAAATAAATAAAACAGAAATTAAGGAATATATTTTGGTTTAGGATCATTAATTTTTATGAGTAAAATATATTCGTTTTAAAATTTTTCCAGCTGATCTTACCACTCATATATGATTAAAATTAAACTAGAAACGTTGTAGATAAAAAAAACATTTTTAAAACCACAACATAAAAAGAATGTTTACAATAAGATACGTGTAAACTTTCTTTAGTAATGATCCGGTAACAATCTTCAAATTATAAACATAGTTTAACCAATTAAATCACGTGACCACCACCACTTTGGATTTACTGCACTTTTCCAGAAAAGTGGCATTAAAACCACCAATACATTACCTAATAATCTTAAATTTGACCAATTTAAAACACACGTTTAACTACAACCAAGATAAATGTCACTAATAAAACAGGTTAATGATATCATGAAATATTTATTTTTAAAGGAGTATAAGCCAAAGTTAGGTTGGAATCCTACAAACTTATTTTAATTGAAAATATTATCCATATACGTTGTTTTTTCAATTTGTTAAACTATGCTTATTAAACCAGCCACAATGGATACCAGTTACATTAAGTTGTTTATTACACACAGACTGTAATAAACTAACAAGTTTAGTTCTTAGAGTCGTTATAGTTCAAGTCTCTCTTAATAATAAACAATATTATCTTGTTTGCTCCAGGGCTTTTAGCACAGTTACAGGAAAATAACGCGAGTAATAGAGCTTTTATTCATGTCTTTAAACAGTTTAGAAGTAACGAATTTGTATTGAACTATTAAATAATTTTGTTTCACTATATTTATACTTCAGTAAAAATTGGAATGGAGATAAAGTTATGAAATATTTTGTCATTAAACTAATATATTTTGGAGGTTAACTCAAATCAATAAAACGGTCTTCAAAGTCCCAAAATAGACTTCAGTATGACTACTTCAGTTGACACCCACATTCACCACAGAAAACGTTGACCTGGTAGATAGGTCAAGGCAATCAAATTCAACAAAGGGCGTGATTACCTTGTGAGTTCCTGTAGGAACAAAAGAGGATAATTTAATTAAACTGTAACTTTAACTAAACCATTAATGATAAAAACTCAGTGTACGTGTTAAACAAATGTTAATAATAACGTTAAAAATATCGTTGAGTATAAGTACTCAATGAAGTAGATTTAAAATAGTTTGAAACTAGTAAAAATAACTGTAAACCGTTTATTAAAACAACCGAAGTGATTATTTGATTTTGTTTAAGAATAAAAAATGACCAATATTATGTTTTCCTACTACAGTAAGAACGAAAACCTTATGAAAATCAAATAAAAGTTTACTAATTAGAACTTATGCATGTCTTATAAAGTGGCTAAGCAAACTATGTAGGTTCTAAGACTAATGGAAATGTACTATTCTGATTTGCAGACACTCAAGCGTAGTGTTGTAACCCAGCTACTTCGGAGCAAACTGTTGTAGAGATTTTATACAATAGGTTCTATACTTGCCAGCGTATACAAATATCTGAGGTGTCCATGTTGGGTGGTGACCATGTTGGGTGTTATGTTGTGAGAGAACTGATTATCAGGTTTGTATGGGTTTAGACCTATTCTGCATGGTTCAGATTCTAAGTGAAGTTGCTGTCTCGTTGGTTCCCCGGCTATATGTTCCTACTTCATATCACCTGTGTGGATCACTGACAGTCATATCATAACTAAAATACACATAATGTGTGTCGGCATTTCAATAATGAATCCATGAACATAAAAGTACATCAATCAAATATTCGTTGATACTATATTATTCGTGTATTGCTAAATCAACATAATGCTAAATATTTGTGAGAAACTTGCAATCCTTAATACCCTGATTGTTTTTTAACCTAAATTTTACAATAAATATTTTAACTTGTCAAGAAAACTGACTCTTGAAGACTCAATTCTAATTATTTGTTGTTGGTTATATTGGATTCCAGAAAATTATTAACAATAAATGCTTCTTGACATTGTTAAAACTAATGTTGAGTAGTTACCTTTAGTTATGGTTTATAAGTGGGGAAAGGACTTCGTTTTACGAAATGCTACCCCAAAATCAGTTTTTTCACTGGAAACGTTCTCGATAAAATGTTGGGGCAGATCTCTCTCGTACACTAATTATTTAACTACCCCATATAAGTGGGAATAATGGTATAGTAAGGCTCGCGAGTCATTTATCAGACATAAAACATATAATTAACTCGTCAATCATTAATTTTCTTGCTGGTTTTAATACACTTTTTGGCATCATTTGCCATTTTTTGGGTAAAAAAAGTAAAAAATTGCTCGTTTAAAAAAGATAAACATTAATTTATAGGGCTGGAAAGATAAAATATTTTTTTAACATTAATAATCTGTACCATATTTTTGTTACTATTTCGTTGGAACCATCATATATTTTCTTTGTTTGAAATCGATAGGTAATCGATACTTGCAACAAATTAAAAAAACCAATTGTTAATTAGGGTATGGTTAGATATTCATGATTTTCAGATCTTACACATTAATGAGGTTCTAATGCTTATATTGATATAACACGTCCTAGGGTTCTTTTTAATCATTACTTGAAGTGTCCAATTTTTTATAACTAATTTCGACTTAATTATATTATATTAGTAATTCCAGCCTTAGACGCAAGAGTTGGAAAATAATTTCATTACAAAATTTATTGAAACAACTAGCTTTTTTTATGCGTAGATTTCAGGAACTGTCACGGTTGATTTGTAATAAGAGTTTAACAGCTTAAAATATACCAACTTGACTTTAGTTAAAAACGTTTTTCAGCAGGAAAGCCAAGTTTTACTTGGACTCACGTTGTTGCATCAACAGTATTAAAATAGTGCACCAAAATATAATGATTACTGTTGGAATGCTAGGAATTTACTAATATTGAATGTCCTAATCTTTAATATGTCCTGTGCCCGTATTGGACGTTGCTTGTCCAAAAGTGGAGACAAAGCAACTCAGATAAACTATTCATGCATTCGTTCAAGGAAAATTATTTGTAAGGATACATTAATATATATA
>JAQJVL010004739.1:0-41665 GCA_035578905.1 Stictocephala bisonia
GGCAATTCAAAGACAACGGCCCGCTCCCCCTGCGCATCAACCTACAGTGTGGAGTGACGTTACTGATGACCCAGGCCCATCGCACACGACACCAATTTATTCTGTCAATAAAGGACCGAACCTTCCGACCACCTTTGATGAAAATACCGAACCGATAGAATACTTTCACCTGTTTTTCAATGACGATCTGATAAGCCTTATCTGTCATGAAACAAATCTCTACGCAAACAAACGACGAACAGAGATACAATCTCCACATGCTCGTATCAAGAAGTGGACAGACGTCACGGCAAAAACAATAAATGCATTTCTAGGCACCATAATAAACATGGGGTTGATACCGTTGCCCTCCATTGAAGAGTACTTTACCACATCTTGGGATGGTCGAATCCCTTTTTTTTTCTGATGTATTTAACAAGGATGAATTCCTAAACATATTTTGGAATTTACATTTTAACCATCGTGACGGCGAGACCGTGTTCCTAGAGGGTTTCTTATAGAGCCTGTCCTGACCCATATGAAAGAAAAATCGAAATTGTTCTACACAGTGGTAATTTACCCATACACCCACACGTACAGTGGTATACCCGTACACCCATTCACGTACAGTGCTATTGACCCACCCGCCCGCCCATAGACATACAGTGGTATTGAACAACCCTCCCACCCATACCAGTACAGTGGTATTGAACAACCCGCTCATCTATTCACGTACAGTTGTATTGACCCACCCGCCCGCCCATACACGTACAGTGGTATTGACCCACCCACCCACCCATACACGTAAAGTGGAATTGAACCACCCACCCATACACGTACAGAGGTGTTGACCCACCCGCCCATCCATTCAAGTAGAGTGGTATTGACCCACTCGCCCGCCCATACACGTACAGTGGTATTGATCCACTCGCCCGTCCATACACGTACAGTGGTATTGACCCACCCACCCACCCATACACGTACAGAGGTTTTGACCCACCCGCCCATCCATTCACGTAGTGGTATTGACCCACTCGCCCGCCCATTCACGTACAGTGGTATTGATCCACTCGCCCGTACATACACGTACAGTGGTATTGACCCACTCGCCCGCCCATACACGTACAGTGGTATTGACCCACCCTCCCACGCATACACGTACAGTGTTTTGACCAACTCGCCCGCCCATACACGTACAGTGGTATTGACCCACCCGCCCACGAATACACGTACAGTGGTATTGATCCACTCGCCCGTCCATACACGTACAGTGGTATTGACCCACCCACCCACTCATACACGTACAGAGGTATTGACCCACCTGCCCATCCATTCACGTAGAGTGGTATTGACCCACTCGCCCGCCCATTCACGTACAGTGGTATTGATCCACTCGCCCGCCCATACACGTACAGTGGTATTCACCCACCCACCCACCCATACACGTACAGTGGTATTCACCCAACCACCCACCAATACACGTACAGTGGTATTGACCCACCCGCCCACCCATACACGTACAGTGGTATTGACCTACCCGCCCACCCATACACGTACAGTGGTATTAACCCTCCCACCCACCCATACACGTACAGTGGTATTGACTTACCTGCCTGCCCATACACGTACAGTGGTATTGACCCACCTGCCCACTCATACACGTACAGTGGTATTAACCCACTCACCCGCCCATTCACGTACAGTGGTATTGACCCACCCATTCACCCATACACGTACAGTGGTATTGACCCACCCGCCCGCCCATACAAGTATAGTGGTATTAACCCACCCACCCACCCATACACGTACAGTGGTATTTCAATACCAATGTTCGTGTAAGAGTGGGCGGGTGGGTCAATACCAATGTACGTGTAAGGGTGGGCGGGTGGGTCAATACCAAAGTTCGTGTATGGGTGGGCGGGTGGGTCAATACCAATGTACGTGTATGGGTGGGTGGGTGGGTCAATACCAATGTACGTGTATGGGTGGGCGGGTGGGTAATCACCAGTGTATGTGTATGGGTGGGCGGGTGGATCATCACCACTGTACGTGTATGTGTGGGCGGGTGGGTCATTACCAATATACGTGTATGGGTGGGCGGGTGGATCAATACCAATGTACGTGTATGGGTGGGCGGGTGGGTCAATACCAATGTACGTGTATGGGTGGGCGGGTGGGTCATGTACCCTGGAAGCCATGTAGCAATAGACGAAAGTACGATTTCTTTCAAGGGAAGGGTTGTTTTTCGGGTGTACAACCCCATGAAGCCCACCAAGTTTGGAATGAAAGTGTTCGTCTTATCCGACAGTGAAAATGGGTATGTGTATGACTATATACCTTATTATGGCAGTGGGAACATCATACCCAACACTTCACTTCTGAAAACAACACAAATCGTGAAGGTCCTAAGTGAGTCGGTGGTGTTGAAGGATCCTCAGGCGCCCGCTACTGGCTTGCATGTCTATACGGACCGATATTACACGAGTCCAGAGCTGGCCAACGAACTATTGAAAATTGGATGCTACATGACAGGGACTGTTATGACTAATAGAACTGGAATGCCGCCTGGACTAAAAGCAAAAGGGAAAAAAATGAAGAAGGGCGACATATATTCATTGAGAAAAGGCTCTACGCTCGTTGTGTCCTGGAAGGACAAAAGAACCGTCCATATGCTGAGCACACATGGAAAAGGAAGCAGGTGGCACATGAAAAATGTGCAAAGTAGGTGGCCCAATAAACCACCCGTAGCAAAACCTGATTTAGTCCTGGACTATATAAAGTACATGGGAGGAGTGGACAGAAGTGACCACTTCATTTCGTCCTATCAATTCATGCGTAGGACTAAAAAGTGGTACAGAAAAATCTTTTTTTGGCTGCTGGAAGTAGCTATTATCGACTCCTATCTTTACACAAGTTGATTCAAGAACAGTACGGGAAGAAGCCTCTCACCCATATCCAGTTCCGGAAGAAGCTCGTCCCTTCGCTCGTCCAAGAGAAGGCGGCAGATCTACCTAAGGCTAAGAGGCGTGGACGACCAACACAGGCAAGTTTTATAGCTAACTAATAGTAAATTACTTACATTCTTCAAGTATGATACATTTCTGTAGATAAGTAAATATAAATATATTTTCGTAGGGTTGAATAGGTATTATAGTTTGTTATAAAACTGAAATCTTATAAGTACATATTTCTCAGCTACGTATAATTTTTATTTATTTTAGGGACCCCCTGATGAGCGGCTGGATGGAAAGCCGCACTTTATGGATAGAAAAGAAAAGGGAACTGTAAGATGCGTAGTGTGTACGAAGAGAGGAATGCGGAAGGAAACAATATACTTCTGTAAGACCTGCGCAGCGAAACCGGCGCTACACCCGGACAAGTGTTTCGAAGCGTATCACACGTTACCAAACTTCTGAGATCTGTTATACAAATTTTGTTTAGTTTTCTTGTAGTTTGTATTCCTTTTACATTTTTGACATAGGCCTATATTATAATAGTAAACCGGTACATAATAAATTATTTTTAGTCAAAAATGTGATTTTTTTGTTAAAAACCTATAACTTTCACCTAAATTATAATAGGCATACACAATTGAATTATCATAAGTTTAATATTTTTGTACTACTATTATATATACAAAACCAAAACAAAAATTAAATTTGAAAAATAAACATAAATTTTTTTATGTTAATTCAGCGTTACACATAAATTAGGCTGATTTTATGCCGCATGGGAAGGGTTAATGCATTACAACGAATAGATCGTGGAGAGTCTATTGCAAAAATAGCTGCTGAGTTAGGAGTAGGTATGACAACTGTAAAAGATTGGAAAAGAACCCGTAAGGAACTGGAAGCCTATTCAATGACTGTGGAAACTGCATTTTAAAAAAAACTAAACTTCAACTTGTGGATGAAGCTTTGTGGGTATGGTTTTGCCAAGAAAGACGCAAAGGGACTCCTTTGTCAGATCAAATTGTCAAGGAGAAGGCATTAAGTTGTATGAGAAGTTGGGTGGTGATTTAAACAAATTCAATGCGAGTGAAGGGTGGCTTCACCGTTGGAAGTTGTGCCATGGCATTAGACATGTAATTATTGCCGGCGAAAAACTTTCTGCTGATGATAATGCTGCTGTAGAATTTGTACAAAAATTTTAATTGTTGGTGACAGAACATAATCTAGTTGCTGATCAAGTCTATAACATAGACGAAATTGGGCTTAATTATAAAATGCTCCCGAAGACAACACTTGCAGCCAAAAATGAGACTGTATTAGGAACGAAGTTAGCTAAGGATAGATTAACTATCACAACTTGTTACTATATGCTATAACTATATTGTTGTATGCTAGCGGAAACCATAAAATGCCATTGCTTGTTATAGGCAGGTCAAAAAAGCCTAGGGCATTCAAGAATATGAATATTGCCTCACTTCCAGTCTACAATCGGAATCAATCGTCTGCTTGGATGCATTCAGCACTGTTTAAGGAATGGTTTTTTGAACCATTTGCACCAGCAGTAACGATCTATTTAAAATAAAAAACCTACCTGTACACGCTATTTTACTTCTTGACAACGCTCCAAGTCACCCATCAGAGGCCGAACTTAGAGACGGGAACATAAAACCAATGTTTTTACCCCCCATGTGACACCTTTGATCCAGCCAATGGATCAAGGTGTCATTGAATGGTTAAAGAGGAGATACAGAAGAAAATATGTTGGATCCCTGCTAGAGAAATCCGAAAAAGGGTGTTCACTCTTTTGAGGCCATGAAGCATCTTAACATTAAAGACGCTATTTACACTGCCGCTGCAGCATGGGACGAGATCAAACAATCAACGCTTCAAAAAGCATGGAAGAAAGTATGGCAATCTTTGAAGCAAAACGACAGTTTTGACATTGCTGAAGAAGAGTTTTTATCATCTGTGGCAGCTGGATCATCTACAATGACAGTGGAGGAAGAAGATACAGACATAACAGAAACTCTACAAGATCTACGAGCACTTCAGCAAAATATGCATTGGCCAGACATACATGTACAAGAGTGGTCAAAGGAAGCAGACGTTTTAAAAGATACTACAAACGAAGAACTCAATGACGATCAAATAATTGCAGCTGTGCAGACAATAGACGAAGAAGGAAATGACACGGATGAGGATGACAGCTGCTGTGACAATGTAGTATGCCATTCTGCTGCAAAAGATGCATTTGAAGTAGCTTTAAAATACATAGAGCAGCAACCAAATTCTACTTCAATGGACGTTATGTGGGCTAAAAAGTGGTGAGGTGCAGCTGCAAAATCCCGAATAAAAAAACTGAAACAAAAAACTATTATTGATTTGTTCTTGTAAGCAAACAGATTAATTTCTATACAATTTCAGAGACTGCATTCAACGTACTATAATTATCTTTTATTTTCTTTAGTTATGATGTGTTATACTGTAATGTATTCGAATTTATTATTATTATTATTATTTAAAATGGTCATTTAATATTATACTGTTCAATAAATGTTTTACTGTATGTACAGTTCTATAAAAACAGTACAATACTGTTTTAGTTAATACCCTTAGCACTTGTAATGCTTACTAAACATATTAAATAATGCTCATAACATACTTTATTGAAATAATAACCACTGTTATAATATTATTCGGGTGGTTTTTGTCAAATGCATAAGCATTTCTAGCAGGAAAAGGTAAATTTTTTGTTCCTCAGGATATCCGACTTTTTGCCGATCCGACCTTTGCCCGGTCCCGTCAGAGTCGGATATGAGGGGTTCTACTGTAAATACATATCGCACTTGAATGCAATATATTTAGTACATCTGCAAAAATCGTCAAAATCAGAATCGTCCCAATTATTTATATTGACACTTCAAAATTATAAATAACTAACATATATTAAAGTAATGATAAAAACAAAAGGCCACGTGTCACAAAATCCGTCTCTCATGAGCCACCACCCATAACCCAAAATGCAAAACCCAAATTAAATTAGCAACATTATTTAGAAAATATTATTTTTGTAATTATTACGCATATATGCGCTTACAGCGTTTAGAGCAAGGTCAACATAAGCGCTTATGGCGCAATAAGGATTAAGTCTGGAGAAAAAGTCAAGAAAACCTATATGAAATATAAACCATCAATCTTTGAGATGAGTATGGACTGGACTTTATGATCAGATGAGAGAAACCGACATTACGATTTTCCTACAGAACTTCTCTTTGCCCGGATTTAACAGTATGGTCTAAATCACTCAAAAGTGCTGTTCTGATTGAATTAACTGTACCTGGAATACAAGCATTCCTAGACAGCATAAATTTAATAAGTATGCTGATCTTTGCGCCAACATAAGGGTGAAAAGATACAAGTGTCAGTTGTATGCAATTGAAGTTGGTGCTAGAGGCCTAACTGCCAAGTCACTCTTATTTGTTTTTTAAAGAGCTTGGTCTCAGAAGGAAAAATATAAACGCTTACTTGAAAAGAGCATAACAAATGGCAGTTGAATCCTCAAACAAAATTTGGCTTAAAAGATCTAAAACTTGGACTCAGCGAGAGGAGCCGTGGCCACACAAAGGATTCTTAAGCCTCCACGCCCGGTCTGCAGTCCCAGGGCTGAGTGCCAAAAAGAAAAGAAATAAAAGTGCAAAAAAAAATAAATAAAAAAAGAAATGAAATATAAATAAAAAAAAGCAAGATATTTCATCCAGAATGGGCCTCACCAAGTAAGAGATACCACCATTTTTGCATTTTCTACTCTATCTATATCCAAATTTCTGTCATATCAGACCAAGATTAGGAACTGATTAGAGAAAAGAAACGGAAGGAAAAATATTTAATCAACCTATCACTAGTACTTTTATACCTAAGGAGATAAGTTTAATAATGGGCTTAGAAAACGCCATATCTAAATCTGAAGAATACTGCAGATAAGGAACTATTATAATTATAAAATAATCAACCTTGAGCACAAACCTCATCCATTATAAATTCCTCTTCATTAGAACTAATCCATTCTTCTTTCAGGTCTGTATTAACAACATCCACAATGTGTTTCTCCTCCTCAACATCAGGGGTTATTGTAACGTTGTTTATCTTTAAATCTGTAATAATTAAGTAAATTTTCAACCACTTATATCAATTAATTAAATCTGCAACAACAAAGCCTCACGTTGTCGCGTCAATCTGTAACGTTGTGTCTTTTGTTACATTATTTATTTAATTTAATGAAAGTCATTAAATTATTGCATGATTGCTCTTAAATTGATCTCAGGGTCGATATACGGGTAATTCGGTGAGAAAACGTAGTATAATGAAACAAAAATTACTTTACAAAATTTAATTTATTTTACATTATTCAAAATCATTACGTTACTCAATTAGTATTTGCATTACAATAAAAATTCAATTTCAATATATTAAAAATGACTATCAGAACAATATTATTTAAAAAGTTGATAATTGATTTCTAGATTATAACTTAAATTATCAGTAAAACTTAGCTGAGTGTCCTCGTGGTCTTGAAGTTCAACCGCGTGGTTTAATAGACTGTATCGTGTTCTTAATACACATATTTTAATCTGATATTAAATCGTAAAGCACTATTTGTTTATCTTTATTAAAAATGATTTTAAAGAACAAAACTACCTTTGAATTTTAGTAAATTCATCGAATAAAAAATTTACATGCCCGAAATCGCGGGATGTCGATGGATGATGACATCCTTCACGTTCTATGATCTGACTTGTAATGGGGTGAGAAACGTCTCTTCACCGTTGAAGTCGGATTCCCGCCTTTTTTCTTTTGGGTACGCGACTATGACCCTTCTGGGTATATCACGCTGTAGCTGTGTTGACAGCTGCTGCGGCCTACGGGCAAATTTGGAATGATATGTCCCGTTCTGATTGGTTCGTTTCAGAACTCGTCATCTGAGTTCTTCTACTGCACATCAGCCACTTGTGACCTGGAGGGGATTTAATGGAAAATACCCAACTGACAAGTTGATGCTTGTATCACGCTCCTACGTCGTAACTTGCTGACTGTTTAGTCTTAGATATTCCCATGTGTTTTGATACTTCTTGGAATCGTCCCACCCATCCTGTGTTGAACAAAGGATTTGTTTACAGTGATTTATTGCTGGAGCCTCTCGTCTGTCCCACAGTTATTTTCCACATGACAATTCTCTAATATGATTTAAAACTCCTCCATCCATTCCAATCAAACATATTTCTTTTCTTTTATACAGCAATCCATTATTTATTAACTAATTTGCCTATCAATTTGGTGGACCCGTTACAGTACCCCCCGATTTTTTGCGATGTGTGAGTAACGCGAGTCAAAAAATCTTGATTTTAAACACGATTCGCCAAATTGTCATTTGTTTCTCAGATAAGTTTTAGTTTTACATCACTTATTACATCTAGTAAATTAAGTCTATTAATTATTCTATAATTCAATATCAGATTACATATTCTATGGTAATACATTATTATCTCCTTATCAACATTTAAGAATCCATATTTATCAAAATAAGTCCATTAAATCATTAATACAATTTAATCAATTACAATTCAATAAATCATAAAATTATCAATTACAAATTAGTCATTTGTGATTTAAAAATTCAAAAATTTCATTACATCCTACACAGTCATCAATAAAAATCAATAATTCAAAAGTTACATTTATCAAACAGTAATCCAATAAATCAAAATTGTTAACTAACAATTCCATAATTTATAAATTAAAAGTTTAACAACTCATTTTATTGTATATAATTGTTTATAAAAAGTTAATATTTTTTTTTTTTTTTTTTTTTTATTTATTACAAGTTGTTAATAAAAAAAAATATCATCAGTTTTGGATCAAAAATTGTTACACAAAATTATACATTACATACTGAAATTCATACATCAACAATTAATACATCTTTAAGTTCTATACAAGTATTTATCAAAATTAACTAATCATTAAATTATGATTTCCTCTTAGTTAGTAAATGATTAGTTTCCACTGGCAAATTATTTCATTTGCCAGTACAAATTCAAAAATTATAAATCTAAGATCAATACATCATCAGAAATTATACAAGTTCTTATTTAAAATCAATGACTCATTCCACAATATGAAATCATCCACCAAAATACATAAGTCATATATCAAAATTAACAAAATATAAGTTATCAATTATTAGGTTACACTTCAAAATTAATTAATTATCAACTTACTTCCAGTTATTATATTTCACATCATCATTACAATCACATGACTATTCATTACAGTAACATGTTATATAGTTCATTAATTTATAAATGAATCATCATTTATTTATTTTAAGTATTTCATCAATATCCTATATTAATTTGTCAATCATTTTTCAATATCCTGTCATATATTTCAAATATATTCTCAACTCCTTTGACCATATTTAAATTCTTAACTTCAACATCAATCCTTTAATCCGTCTTTAAATGCAAATATCCATAATCAAACCATTAAACCATCTTTTAGATACTTAATCCCGTTATCAACCCTTTAAACCCTTCTTTTAATTCTGTAACCTGTTATCAATCCATTTCCCATTTTTAAGTTCCTATATCTTTTTTCATTCCATTAACCCTTCTTTCATTGCTAAAATCCTGTTTCATTCCATTAACCATCTTTAATTACTGATATCCTATTTCACCCCTTTGTCCGTCTTTAAATACAAGTATCCGTTATCACTCCTTAAACCCTTCTTTTAATACAGTAACCTAATTTCAATCCATTGCCCTTTTTTAATTTCTGTATCCTATCTCATCCCATTAAACCTTCTTTAAATACAAGTATCCGTTATCAATCCTAAATCCATCTTTAAGTTCCTATATCTTTTTTCAATCTTTTATCTTTCTTTAATTTCTTGAATAAATTCTTAATCACTACACAGTCCACAACATTCTCAAATAAATCATTACCTCTAAAACAAATCTTTACATTATCAAGTCAGCCATTAATCACAAACAATTTTCCAAATACATTTTCAATCATCAATAAGTCATTATATTATCATACATATCATCAATCCCTGGTTAAATCTTAACATTTATCCTTGATCAATAAATCAAAGATCCCTTAAAACTTTTTACATATTATTTATTATTCAACAAATGATTAATTCTTAAAGTTGTACATCATTAATTACCAACTTATTTACATAATAAGTCATCAGATTATACTTATTATTTATTTGGAATGAAATTCATCAGTCCTTAATCAAAGTTATCAAACAAAACGATACCTTTATCAGAAATACATGGTACACATATCCTCAAATTATATACAAGTATTGATTAACAACAATAAGTTATCAACTCCTATTTTAATACAAGAATAGTTTGTATTATACATTGTTTACTAATCAACAGATGCATTACATAATTCTTTGTCATTGATGCAAGTTATTATTATTATTTGTTACTTTATAATTTATTATAAAAATTATTGTAATTCTTTTTAGTAATAAAATTATTATTTGAATTAATATTTATATCTCACATATTATTGAATAATATAAAAAATTTATCAATAAACACCATTGTCATTTTTTCATTATTAAAAATTCATCATTTATGAATTATTTATACTTTGGTTTTGTTATTTATTTATTGCTATTATTTATTCCATACATATTTGCATAATATTTTATTTTTTTATTTATTAGTTTGAAACCTATTGCCATTTTGTTGCTGTGCCAGTGGGTCTGATGTCACTGCGTGTACTTTGGAATAGTTCATTTACAACACCATAGTGTTCAAGTATGGGCCAGGGTTCTGGAACATTGTAAGTGTTCTAGTAGAATATTGGTTTTCTTCAGAAGTTATTGCTTATTATGACAAAAGCTTAAAAACAGTCACTCACTTTTATAAAACTGGAAACGGTCCAAGTGTAAAGTTTTACACTAGTTCGAACTTGTTTTTGTTTTAAATTTAAAGTGTTGAAAAACCAGAGTTATTTTCTGATAATGGCTGTTTCACAAAACTAAGAGTCTTGTAGATTAAAAAGATTGTAATGAATGTACAATCAAACACCAACTATGTCTGTTTTACACCCGTGGGTTGTGGAAGTCACATAAAGATAGATGACACAAAGGTTGACTCATGTGTCCAAAATGGCGGCTCTATCAAGTTGTTGGTCTTGAAGGACTAGTGTGCCTGGATGCAGACAGTTGACATGGCCATGCCAATGGGATGAGTCACCACCACCTGGTGCGTTCCTGGGTCGCAGCTCCACCGCGTCATGGGTCTCTGCATGGTATGCCGTTGTCCTCCGACCCCCCTCTGCGACACCACTGGCACTCATGTCCACTCGTGTCCATGTTTCACAAAATGTTCTAGTTGTCACTGGTTATTTATTGGTCATAATCATTTTACCTGATTGTCATTTCACTTTGGTTACCTTTTGTATTAAATAATACATATAACTTAATTTAATCACAGACTGTTAATTATAGAAATAGCCTGTTTTTAATTGCATCAGCAATTAATTGAAGTAAAAAATTGTTTACCAACATTTAAACATACTCCTGTATAATCATCTTTCATATTGTCGATTATTACTTGTGTATACACACATATTACTTGTATACAAAACTTTAATTATTTATACATCTACTAATATTGCTTTGATATATTTCAAATTGATATAAATGAAGTTAATTATCATTATTAAGTTTGAAAATTTTTTAATAACTCATTATTGGTTGTTCATTGTTGACATAAAATTAATTACTCATATTTTCAATTATATTTTACTCATGTTAAACTTTTTAAAATTCCATTATTTATTATTGCCTCAATGACAAGATAAAATTTATTTGCAATATATTATCATCAAACATTGCCATTACATTATAATCATATTAAATTGTGATTTCTATCACTCATTGTCTACACCAATGTTAGTACAACAGTTTACTAACAAAATTATCATAACACATCTACAAGGTCTCAATCTACTTTTATAATATTATGTTTCAAAATTATTAATCTATTGGTGTCTATAACATGACTTTGGTAAATGGGGACTTGCCATGCTACAGATTACTGTAAGCTTTTAGTTTTTAGACGCTATTGTCAAGGTTAACCAACACCTGAAACTGTAACACTGTGCCATTGTGTGATTAATAGAGTACTTGGCGTTAAAGAATTTAGAATTTGGAAAGTGACTAGTTGTAATTATGTTTGAATCGTACTGCTATTAACCACTGGCTATTTTCCCTTCATAAAATTCTTATGATGATTAAACATCATAAACATCAATAATAGCATATACAATGTACATACTTGAGTTATTTCAACATCAATATACACAAGTTGCATTAAAAAATTATTATAAAGAATCTCCTTTATATCTCAGTAAAACATAGGTATCATCTCATCATATTCAATATCAGAATTACATTCATCTGATTATTTTCAATATAAACAGAAACAAGTTATTACAATAAAATACCTTTCAAAAATCTCCTTTCATTACATTAGTTAAATACATCCTGGAATCATATCATCTTGTTGTCTGAGTAGTTTTCATTATAAACCAAAACAATTTGTAAATACAAAGTGTTTTAAAAAGCTTGATGCATTTCAGTCTAACATACATGGCACATTCTACCAATGTTGTATTCAAAGTATGGACATAAACAAGTTATATTAACAGGGTAGTTTAAACAATCTCCCTAAATCAGCTTGATATCACATCAATCTCCTATTATCATTTGTTTTATATTCATTTAGTCATTTCAATATAAGTATAAACAAGTTACAATAACACAGTATTGTAAAAGAAATTCTCCTTTCATTATTTTAACAGCGTATACACAATGTGTGTATTTGGATTATATTCAATGTCAACATACAAGAGTTATAAAAACAAAGTATTACATTATACTTCATTTACTTCATCATGGTTTAACATTTCTTTGAGTCATATCATATTATTATTTAAATTATTTTTAGCATAAACATTGACAAGTCATTAGAACATTGTTTAGCATTAACCATTTATCATACAAAGTTTTACAAGATAGGCCTATCTCACCTATTTCATTTTATGTGAACCTAGTCATTGCATTATTATTTGGTTCATGTTTTATTTATGTATATATGGGTTATGTCAACAATATATTTTAGTAAATCTCCATACTTCTTTTTAGTTTTACACATTTATCAGGTTATTATTTTAAAATATTCAATATAAACATTCATGGATTATGAAATGAGCCACTATAAAACATCTCCTCAAACTATCTTATTTTCACCTAAAAATCATTTTATTATTAGTGTTATATTCATTTAACACATATTATTATCAGAGTTTCATTTAAATCACTTAACATCTTTCATATTTAATAACAACTCTCTGGTTATTGTTATTTTTCACTAATTTTTAATTAGGCCTACCATATATTTATTATTATGGCATCTATGAATCTGTTTTCTTTTAATAGTTACTTTTACTATTAATTATATTTATTTATCATCTTAGTTTAACATGAATGTCAAATTATTTCAATGTTATATTTAAATTTCTTATTCAATCCCAAATTCACCTTCCTGTCAATATTATAATTCTTCAACTAGGCCTATTATTTGTTTATTATTAAATGACCTATTTAAACATTCTTTCATTTAAATATCATCTCTACATTTTCCTTATTTATTTTTCTATAACCCCCCTATCATTAAAGTTATATTGTTTCAATTACTATTTATTTATTGCTTCAACATTTTTTAGACATATTTTATTGAACAGCTAAGTTTTATGTTTAGTTTTCTAAGCAAATGTAGTTATCCGAGAACACTGTTTTGACTTTTTTCTTTTTATACTTAAAGTTTGAGAAGCATGAGATATTATAGTATCTCATCACATAGTTTACAAAGTCCTCCATGTCTACATCAAAGTTTTCACCCCCCATCATATTATTTTCAACTTCTTTCTGCTTGTTTAGGCCCCAATATTTATTTATGATCTCCATCTCAAACTTGAAGAACTCATTTAGCTCCTCAATCCTACTTCTGATCATTTTTAGTTTTTTATTTTCTTGACATTTGAAGTCATCTACTAAACTTTCAAAGTTAAAGTTACTGTGTGCTAGAGTTTCATTTATTTGTCCTATTTTGCTATCTAACACTGTGTTTAGATGCCCTATCTGGTTTTCTATTTCATCATTTATTTTAGGTCCACTCATTTTAATATTTACTTCATGACCTATCTCATTTAGTGCTGCATTTGCTTCTAAGTGTTCATCTAGCTCGTACTCAACAAAGTCTACATTTACTCTTTTAGTTTCATTGACAAAGTTGTCTTTATTACTCCCTATCCTATCATCAACTTCTTTTATGTGTTTATTTATTTTCACATTAGATTCATTGTTCAGACCTACTACATCATTATTTACTTCTTTTATATCAACACTTTTTTCATCTAACCTTACATTTATTTCATCAAGTTTAGCGTTTATTTTATTGGTTATGTTTACCAGCAAATCTAACCTCACATTAGTATCCTCCTTTAGCTTTAAGTTACTGTCATTTGCCTCTTTCATTTTAGCATTTATCTCACCTAACTTAACATTAATCTGCTCCAGCTTGGTATTAATGTCATTATTTACTCCTAACAGCAACTCTATTTTATTGGACAATAGGCTGTCCTTATCATTATTTGTTTTGATAGGTTCTTGCCTATCTTTGTTCTCTACTTCATACACAACATTAACCTCCTTTATTTCACTAACTTTATTTTCACCTACTTTGACTTCTTTGATTTTATTGTTTATAAGTTTATCTTCAAACTTATCTATTCTTTCATTTATATCTCTTCTAAACTCATCTTTTATTTCATTAAGTTTAGTTTCTAAGTTAATATTTATTTCATTAATTTTTGTCTCTAAGTTGTCATATTTAGTGTTCATACTTTCATTTATTTTAGTCATGTTAGTTTTCATATCATTGAGTTTAGTCTCAAAATTATCTTGTTTAGTATGTATTTTTACCAGCATATCCATTATACTGGACAATGTGTATTCTCTACTTGATTCTGGCCTAACTTCATCATTTTCGGTTTTATTTTTGTTTAACTTGATTTCCCTGATAACACTCAGAGAGGTATCTGAATCCTCAGAATCCAACTCTGAGTTCTGGATTATATCAACATCAGCCATTATTATAAATTATAATTTAATAAATTCAAAACTTATTACTCTACACAGTTTTTCTTTTACTCAAATGAATATTGAATTTAAGTTAAACAAAAATATTTTCTTATTATCTTTTCTTTTTATATTTAATTTATTTTAAATCAAATGTCAATTGATTAAACTAAATGAAAATTACATGAATTCAGCATTCTTTACTAATGTTATTGTCAATTATTGTTGACAAATTATTATAATTCTTTAATTTAAATATTTTTTGAATAGATTAAAATTTACTACTTATTATACTACGTCGTCTCACGTTGTGCGCGCCTTTCTGTAACGTTGTTTATCTTTAAATCTGTAATAATTAAGTAAATTTTCAACCACTTATATCAATTAATTAAATCTGCAACAACAAAGCCTCACGTTGTCGCGTCAATCTGTAACGTTGTGTCTTTTGTTACATTATTTATTTAATTTAATGAAAGTCATTAAATTATTGCATGATTGCTCTTAAATTGATCTCAGGGTCGATATACGGGTAATTCGGTGAGAAAACGTAGTATAATGAAACAAAAATTACTTTACAAAATTTAATTTATTTTACATTATTCAAAATCATTACGTTACTCAATTAGTAACTTAATGATTTATTATTAATGATTATTTATTATTTATTATTAATGATTAATGAACTTAATGAACCCATTTATATCTGCTCAAGAATCAATTCACAAACAATAACGCGTTTCTAAGATCTACATGGATATTACTAAGAAATATACTGTAAACATTACAATCAAGTCTACGATATGTTAATCGTTTTGTTATTTTGTGTGTGACTTTCCATACTGCTATCCACTCAAACCTCTGCACCAGTTAACACATTTTGAGACTTCTTTGAGAATAATATATTTGTGTTAGTGTGCATTACAATAAAAATTCAATTTCAATATATTAAAAATGACAATCAGAACAATATTATTTAAAAAGTTGATAATTGATTTCTAGATTATAACTTAAATTATCAGTAAAACTTAGCTGAGTGTCCTCGTGGTCTTGAAGTTCAACCGCGTGGTTTAATAGACTTGTATCGTGTTCTTAATACACATATTTTAATCTGATATTAAATCGTAAAGCACTATTTGTTTATCTTTATTAAAAATGATTTTAAAGAACAAAACTACCTTTGAATTTTAGTAAATTCATCGAATAAAAAATTTACATGCCCGAAATCGCGGGATGTCGATGGATGATGACATCCTTCACGTTCTATGATCTGACTTGTAATGGGGTGAGAAACGTCTCTTCACCGTTGAAGTCGGATTCCCGCCTTTTTTCTTTTGGGTACGCGACTATGACCCTTCTGGGTATATCACGCTGTAGCTGTGTTGACAGCTGCTGCGGCCTACGGGCAAATTTGGAATGATATGTCCCGTTCTGATTGGTTCGTTTCAGAACTCGTCATCTGAGTTCTTCTACTGCACATCAGCCACTTGTGACCTGGAGGGGATTTAATGGAAAATACCCAACTGACAAGTTGATGCTTGTATCACGCTCCTACGTCGTAACTTGCTGACTGTTTAGTCTTAGATATTCCCATGTGTTTTGATACTTCTTGGAATTCGTCCCACCCATCCTGTGTTGAACAAAGGATTTGTTTACAGTGATTTATTGCTGGAGCCTCTCGTCTGTCCCACAGTTATTTTCCACATGACAATTCTCTAATATGATTTAAAACTCCTCCATCCATTCCAATCAAACATATTTCTTTTCTTTTATACAGCAATCCATTATTTATTAACTAATTTGCCTATCAATTTGGTGGACCCGTTACATTATCTAGACACACACAGAGCACTTTAAAACAGACGATTTCTGAATAGCAAAATCAAATAAACATACTGTATATAAGTCTTAAATTTATTCATCACTGTGATTAACATATGCTTAGAATAAAGGAAAACGCATACAAACAACTAAACCGTTTCAAATGTACTGCTAATCTGCAAAATATCCTTATTAAATTAAAAAAAAAAAAAAAAAAAAAAAAAAAAAACATAGGACCTACTAGTAGTTTAATGCTTTTCAAATAGATAGTAGAACTCACAACAATAAAAGTCTACCTACTATTACTATATTGTGCATACCATAACAAATGTGTAGAAGGCCAGAAGTCGGCAAAAAAATCTTCTTATATTAATGACGGAGCTATTTCATTTACCTTTGTACATTCTTCGTTGAATATACTTGGTTTTGTAAAAGAACAGATTTTTGAATTAAGTGTTCTATTTAACTTAGTGAGACAGTGCGTTTTTGAAAAATCTATCAATCAGAAACTGTATGAAATGGTCTGTCTTTATCTGGAAAAATGTTTTCTGTATTTTTATTGTTTATGGACACTGCTAAAAGTGAATCCCTTGTGTGTCTATACTTTCCTTATCACTTTTTTAAGATAAATAATCCTTCACTTGATAAAGATAAAATTCAGTTTATATCTTAAAATATCTACCATCAATAACACAATTTGATCCTGTTTCTTCCATTATTCCACATACATTGCATTTATTTGCTTATTATGACAATAATTATTACAAAAATTTTTTATAGCCTTCCCATGTGCCTGAAGATGACTTAATTTAAAATGTATATTAAACAATAAAATATTAAAAGAGAGTTAAAGGCAAGATTGTTTTTATTTTAATTTAGTCTCGCTCTTCTTGATAGCTCTAATTGCATTATAAATACCATTTATTGTTAATACAGTACAAATATGACGATAAATATAAAGATAATATCATAAATTGTTTCTCCAACATACCATTACATTGTTGGAATTAGGCTTATTTATTCTGGAAATTACCTTATCTTTATTTATAAATATACTATAAGACAATAGTAGATTAACTGTATAATGTATAATCACAATATTACAGGGTGGCTACTCAATCATGTAAAAAATATTCAAGCACAATTCAAGGTTTTTTCCAAGGGGTTTCAAACAAAATTCAAGGCGCACTTACAGAGGAAAATATTTCTGAATCGACATAACCACTCATTATAGTACAATACATTAAAAAGCACATGTTTTATAGCTAGGCTTGTCAATAATCTTGTAGGCCATAAAGAAATTGAATTATTGCATAAGTATCCTAGGTTTAATTAGCAGTTACCTAAAATTTTTTATTTCATTGATAAGTAGGCTCAAAATCTAGTGATATGCCTAATTTTTTGACAGCTTTTTTTCATTTTAAATGTTTTGGTGACTGCAATTTCTTATCACCTCTGAAAATACAATTTCTTGTTGAAAAAGTATTCAAATGTGAATTTTTGAGGTTTTTTTTTCATTTTACATGTCTTGGTAACTGTGCACTTTCTTGCCACCTCTGAAAATACGATTTCATGTTAAAAAAGTGGTGAAAAATGAGTTTATATCTCTTGAGGAGTTTGATTTCATCCACGGAAAACTCTTTTTTTTACCGAAAAACTAGTTTTTTTATCTAATAATGAAAAAAACAACTTTTTAAAAATCATTATTTTTCAACAAATAATTTTTTTCATTTCTCATATTTTTTTTATGCTGAACACAAATATATAACTGGTTTTGTAGTAAAATTATTTTTTCAGCTCGAAAAATGCTTTTTTTACTCACATAACCTAACTTATTCCAATTGTCTATTTTCTCAACAAAAATTCGTAATTTGCGTTAAATTCGAGTGTTTAGCCTCCGTGACGGCCTGCCAGCCGTCACTCCGGCGGGAATATAGAAGAATTCGGTTTTTGTGATTAATAGTTGTTGTATATAATGATCGCGTAATGGTCACTAATCGCGATCCACCGCGATAGTAGTTTCTCCGTTATTTCTCGAGAAATATTTGTAATAGACCAAAATAGTTTTCAAATTTGTATTCAGCGCAAAAAAGCACATCAAAATAAAAAAAGATGATTAAAACACCATTTAAATTAACGGAAATATGACAAAAAATACTTAAAGTTGTGACATTGGTTTTTTCGAATTTTTTGGTAAAATACCTTATTTTCGTGGAATAAAAAGCATACTTCGTGAAAATACAGCCAATTCTAGACCCATTTCAAGCAAAATGTTCCAAATTTGTTTGGTGGCAAGAAACTGCATAAATACCCAAAATAGTTTTCAAATTCGTATTTAGCGCAAAAACATCACATCAAAATAATAAAAAAAAATATGATTATAATATCAATTAAATTAACGGTTTTTTGATTCATTAATATATGAATGATATTAATTATAATATCATTTATATATCAAAATTAAAATGTGAAATTAGTTTTTTCAAATTGTTAGGTAAAATTGATTTCCGCAGAATACAAAATTCTCACGAAATAGAAGTCAATTATTGACCCATTTCAGGTAGTTTTCAAGTTTTGTTTGGTGGCAAGAAACTGCATAATAACCTTGTTAGTTTTAATAAATAATAATTCACACAAAACTAAAACACTTTGTCAAAAATTACGATTTTAGAGTTAGGAGGCCTAGACCTTTAAGCCAATAAACTACAACACAAAACGTTCCACACTTGAAACAACATCCAATGAACTTTATATTAATGTTTTTATCAACAATAAATTGTTTAAGTAATTCTGAATTTTATTGATAATAAGTGAATAAATAAACTGGAGGGTTAATTAACAAAACACGCTCTTCGCTAGTGAAAAATTACCGTTCACATTATCTCTTCTTGTTGCCCACCTGTTGTTGCCGGTAATGGTAAACGTAAACAAAACGAATGCATCAGCCCATCCTTGCCCAGCCTGTTGTCGATGTATTTTCGTTATTTAAAAAGAACGCAACAGTTTCATTGAAACGATAATTCGGCACCAAAACGGTTCAAAATTTTGCAAGTAGCTGCAGTAGAACAGACAGCAACAGTGAGTGTCATCGGATATCAATAGAACAAAACGAAAACTCCCAAAGTTTAGTCGCAACTTTAACCTGCAGCGTCAGTTGCAACAGAATGTCAATAAATATAAGAGGCGACGCTGGACATTAGATTGATTTGCGTGCTGGCCTCGGCAAAATGCGGTGGGTGAAGCTATCATATTGTCTGCACCAGCTTCATTCAACTGTTTCGACGTCAAAACTGTTTCGGTTGCAACCATTTTGTCAAACTATTCGATGTGTATTATTTTGAACATATCAATGTACCGAGTCGACTCGTGTCTTATCATACGAAGATTGACGAGGTTTCCCGAACTTATCGCTTGAGTTTAACTGGAGCCCTGAAGTTCGAACCTTACTGACATCACCGGATTAATCTCGTCTCACTCGACGAGAATTCCCGATCGTTACCGAAATTCAAGCACATTTCCAGGTTTTTTCAAGGCCCCGTAAAATTCAAGCATAATTCCCGGTTTTCCCGAAATTCCCAGTGAGTAGCCACCCTGTAATTAAATTTATTTACATTATCTCACTCACACTACTTGCATTGCTACCCACATTTACAGTATCTCACTCAGACTAATTGCATTGCTATCTGTTTATTTATAGTATCTCACTCACACTACTTGTATTGCTACCTGTTTATTACAGTATCTCACTCACACTACTTGTATTGCTACCTATTTATTAGTTTAAGTACTCAATGATATTACTTAGCCTATTTCAAACATGTTCATTTCATTTGTTTAACAGCTGAAGATTAAACTCATAATATAATTAAAAAGGCATCAATAATATAATGTCAAACATACAAAATAAACATGTAAAACTTCGACCATATACTCCTTATGAGTGTTAGTTCTTCATCTGTCAACATATGGTACATGTTGTTCTGTCAATTAGTTTTTTTGGCATTTATATAGAGGCTGATTTGTATAAAAAATTTATTAGTTTTTAGAAATATCAATACTATGATAATGTAACTTTTGTTTCTTAATAAATGTATTTTAATTTTATTTTGCAATGCTATGTTGAAAATGTTGAATTTTGCAGAAGTAAAGTGCCATCTTCAAAATGTAGGTCCAGTATGTTTTTATTTAATTTTGTACGACGATAGGATTACACTCTAAGAAAAAAAAAAATGTAGAAAAAGACATACCAATTCAATTCATATTATTATTTTCTTTATATCTAAGAGTTATTCAGTGAAGAAAAAAAAGGACTATGAAATTTGGTTATATTGGCTTCTTACTAAGAGCCACCTGATGAATCCTGACCTGATGCTAGAACTAGGGTTGATAAATATGATAAACACAATAAAACAACAACTCTGTTAGTTTTATTTTGTACAGCCAATGTTAATGACGGTAAGTAAAAAAGTCATGAGTGCGATCAACGGTGCTATGAACCACCGATGATTGGTTGCCAATGATGGGTTACACATCTTCAAACTGAGAGGGATTCTATTTTAATACAAACCAGAATCAAATATATGTTTAAAAGAAGAGCTGGTTACTTTTAATATTCATTTGACAGAGGGACTTGTCAACATTCTAATAACCACATAATTGCTTAGTTTCAGTATTTCGTAATTTAACGATTCATAAAATTCATTCACCTATTCATTAAACTAAGTCTACGATATACATTATAAACAGATAAATATCTTCATTAAATAGCAAAATAACACCATAAATCTAAACTTACCTCCAAAAATGCTGACACTTTCATTTTCCAAACGTTTAACCATCACCTTTAGAATGAATTTATCATCATAATCAGGGAGTATCTGAGCATACATAAATATTGAATAGAAAAGACG
The DNA here is from genome assembly GCA_035578905.1 of Stictocephala bisonia. Classification (NCBI taxonomy): domain Eukaryota; kingdom Metazoa; phylum Arthropoda; class Insecta; order Hemiptera; family Membracidae; genus Stictocephala; species Stictocephala bisonia. Next base: position 21,891 of record JAQJVL010004739.1, read on the forward strand.
TTGTATCAATCGATCAAGCATAAATATTTCTATGCTTCAACTACTACAAAACTAATACACATGTAAAAAATAACTGCTATGAGTGTTCCCATGTTTTTCTTTTGTAAAGTTAGTAAATTCAGTCTCAAAGTAAAATTAATATTTTTTTAAACCAAAAGTGGCATAGAAATAAAAAGTTTTTGTCGCTGACAATAATTGTGAAACAAACAAGTAGTTACAAGACAATTAATTTTAAATATTTTTTTTTCTTTTTACTTTTTTTTTTGAAAAAAAAATACTTTTTATTCCACTTGGTTAAAAAGGTCAACATTTTTCCATCATTTAGATGGAACAAGTTTTTCTGTAGTTTAGTTAGTCATTGTTTTCTGGGTGCAAAGAGTGTGCCACAAGGTTTTATGTTCAGCCCCATGCTATTTCTGCTACTAAAAATTAAAAAATGCCCTAGTAGAAACACCTTAGAGAAATTTCTCAGACTGTCATGTTCGCAGATGGCATTGGTATAACAAAAGCAGAAAAATTAAATGAACACCTTGATATCAATGCATATTGTGCTGATATACATGTATTTACAATCAATTGCTACCATCAGTCAACGATAAATAACAGCTGGAAAATAAGGCAAGGTATAATATCAGTAGGCAGATTACCAAAGTTAGGGTGGCTATGGGAAGGGTTCAAAAATAATGTTAAAACTGTATTTGCTTCAGGAAAATAATAATCCTACCCAATAATAAATTAAATTATTGGCTGAGGGATTGGCCAAAATTATGGGAAAATATTTAGAGGAAAAATTCAAGATTCAAATGCTGTATTGTATGATTGAGCTAGTCTGTCACCCACTTTACCCCCAGATTAAGAGAAACAGACGACACATTGGATTAGATATCAGTGCAACAGCAATGGACTCTCTACACTGATTATGAAGAAAAGATAAGCTATGTGTTTGGTTACTAATAATATCAAGCCTGTCTTCTAATTAGTTCAATCTACTTCATTTTTAATCACTCAGAAAATGTCAGATCTTCACTACAAAATTTCCATTTTCCACCAGGAACCAATTGGCCTTTTTTTATCTCTATTACTGAAAACTTACACTGGGCAAACCGCATTTCAAATTGATTCTGACTTATTCTGAGCTTATCCACTTTATCTGCTACATCATTATATTGACCCACGGCCCAAGCTTTCAGACACTGCATTTCATAACAAAGGTTCGTGAGAATTCTACAGTTGACCTTGGAGAAGGAGGATCAGTATATATGGAGCATAGGAAATGTTCTCGTATTATTTTCAAGTAATTTCATTTGAACAGGTAGTAAATATCAGTATGGGAAAAGGTTGTGTATTATTTTCAAGATTCACCAGTGTTCAATATGTAGCCTATACGGTAAAGGCCTTCATCGTGTATTATGAGGGATATCTAAATTTGTTGTTTCTGTTGTTGTTAGGTTCCCTGTAGTAAATAATTTCATTCTTCATGTGGTTTAAGTTACAATTGTGACAGGTATGGTATCAGTGGGCATTATGCATACTAAAGGACACTCCTGCATGCTTTGCTTGCCAACACTGTCACTTACTGCACTTGCTACACCTTGGCCTTTGGCCTTCATCTGTGAATTTTAACTACAAATATTAGTAGGTACACTATAATGAGTAAAACCATAATATGTAAATTTATTTACAGTAGCTCATGCACTGAATTTAACCCAATGTTTTTACTTAGCCTATTTCAATTTCATTTGTCTTTATATTTACATACCATGTAACAGGTCCACCAAATTGATAGATGAATTAATTAATTTAAATAGATAATAAATTATTACGTAAAAGAAAGGGATATATTTAATGGGAATAAACCACGAAGGTTCAAATAATATTAGAGAATTGCTGCAAGTCAGACAGGAAAACAAACAGAAACATCTGGAATAAACAAAATACAATCTTCCTTTGTCACAAAGGAAGGAATGGGTGTGGTTTTTTCTGAGAAGTATAATCATAAACATGTGGGAATGCCTGAGACACAACAGTCAACAAAAGATAAGACAAAATAGCGTGGGACAAGAGTCGACAAGTCGGTTGGAACTTTCCATCGTCCCCACCTCGGATCCAAGTAAATCAAACGACTAAGAGGACGAGTCCAAAGGGTAACCAAAAAGGGGAGTCATGATATAACAAAACGAATAGACTAGTCCAAAGGACTTCGTTAAATCATAATCTGCCCAACAGGGGCAGCACCTCCTGAAGATGAGTTGGTTGGAGTAACGAAAATTGAAAACACAGAGGGGCAAGAAGACATGCGATTGGCTAATGAAATAAAGGGGGGAGGAGAGCGTGCATTTTTGAAAACATATGACATGAGAGGCCAACGCCAAGGGTCTCGTTCACTCTTTCGCTAACAGTCCTTTAAGTAACTTTGGAGAGGTCCACTGGACTTCAACGCGTTACTTAATTTTTTCAAAATTAATTAGTTAAATTTAGTAAATCATTTTAAAATATTAGTAGTGAGTTTAATATTAAAAGATTTTTATATTTCATATGAATTAATATAAACATAAATTTGTTTGTATCGTGTTCTACAAGAACTTCATTGTGTCCAGATAAGTCTCGGTTAAAAAATATTATTAAACATTTTGTCTTATAAAACAAGTTGAAATCATAATAACACTTCATGTTATAATTAAATAATGATTTGTTTTTTCTTATTTTTTGAAAACATGTGATTAAAGTAATATTGTGAAAGCTTAACTGTCTTGATTTATTGCATCATACAGTCTTACCAACTTACCTAACTAACCCTGAGAATTGTAAAAGAGAATCATGTTCTAAATAAAAAGATATTTTCTTTATTATTTAAAAGAATAAGAGTATAAAGTATAATTAAATTAAGCTAAAAAACCTCATAAAGGTTGCAAATTATAGATTGTTATCCAAAGTGATAACAAATTATTAAGAGTGATCATTCTAATTTCATTAACTTTATTAAATTAATTGATAAATCAAATAAGTGTAACGGCTTAAAGAAACAATGTTACAACCAAGACCTGATAAAATATTACAACAATCATTAAATACATTTGAACATCTATTACTTTTTTATTAGCCTTATTTAAATCTCTCTACGTGTTATTCTTATGGCCAAAATAACGTACTTTGAGGGCTTCCTGTGCTCTTCACAGTGGAAATGTTGAAAAGTTTATAACATCTTATTACAAAATTACAAATAGAGGCACATTTGCTAACAACTTACATGTTGAAAATGATAAAAAAAATAGGAAGAGGTACGTTAACATAAAATTGCTTCACGTATCTATATATATATATATATATATATATATATATATATATATATATATATATATATATATATATAAGATCCATTTACCACTCATCACGATTTCTACTATACTATTGACTTTGACAAATTGACTTGAAAATTTGTACATAGTTAAATCTTGGCCCCAAGAGGATCACCAAGAAAGGATTTTTCTCTACAATCTCAGAACTCCGTCCCACTGACCCCCAAAACACCCATAGTATTCTTATGGAGCTAAATTAAGTGATTGATTTGATTGATTAACAGCTGTGAAATAAAAACACATTGAATAAACTTGTGGTAGGCTGAACTTTTAAAATTAATTGAAAATAATTGAGTAAAGTAGAAAATTATACATGACATCAGCTGTTATAAATTGGAAATAAATCAAACTAAATATTATGACCGGCGAAGTGGGCAGGTAGGTACAGCTAGTTATATATAAAGAAAATATAATTAATTATCAATTATGTAAATAAAATACCAAAACTTTAATAAAAGGATATATGTATGAAAATCAAAAAAATAAATAAATAAAGGAGCAGAAAATAGATGGCCTGAAAATATGTTTGTTTGTGTGGATGTTTTTTGCAAAGGTTGTCTTTTGCCTTTTTGTAACTTCCTTCTTCAATAAGGAATTCAATCATGGAAGAAGCACTTCCATGGCTATTTTGGCTATTTAATCCATTGCGTATCAAAGACATGGCCTTCACGTTCCATGCTGAGTGGACTGAGCTCAACGACGCGACAATGACGTCACGGCACTTGTTATTTAGTATTTACAGATGGGTCACTCTGCCCTCAGAGTCAATGTTATCACTGTTACAATGCACCCATATATTTGAGGCGCTTATGTGTTTGTGTCCTTATTTTATCTTTGTTACCGTTACCGGGGCTGTATGATGCAAGAAATGAAGTAAATATATTTAAAAAAGAAAATGTACTAAAAAAAAAAAAAAAGAAAATATTTCTTTTTTAATTTAAATTCAAAATTCAATTGAGTAAAAGAAAAAATTTTTTTAAATAATATTTTGTAATTTATTAAATTTTACAAGATAATCATGACGGATGTAGACGTAATAGAAAATACGGAGCTTGACTCCGAAGACTCAGACACATCTCTGAGCATTATAAGAGATATAAACTTAAATAAAAATAAATGTGATGAAGCTAGGCCAGAGTCGAGTATGGAAAATACACTAGCACACATAGTTGAGATGTTAGGAAACATGAACACTAAATACGATCATGTAGAGACAAAGATTAATGAAATGAATGTAAACATAGTAGATATGAACACTAAATATAATAACCTAGAGACAAAACTTAATGAAATGAATACAAGTATGGACACTAAATTTAAAGAAACAAATGAAAATATAGTAGAAATAAATGCTAAACAAGATAAGTTTGAAAGCAAGTTTAATGAAATAAATGACAAAAATAATAAGAGACTAGATGCAGTAGAGGCTAAGTTAGAAGCTACATTTAATGAGATTAGCAACAGATTAGATCAAACTGAAGTCAAAATAAATGAAATAAATAATAACCTAGAAACTAAACTTAGAGAAATAAATAATGAGTTTAGGAGAGATGTAAATCAACTTGAAAGTAAAGTAGTAAAGGAGGATAATGTAGTAAATGAAATAAATGAAGTAGAGAATAAAGATAGGCAAGAACCTATAGAAATAAATAATGCTGAGGAGAGGGTGTTAGCAGACAAAATAAACGTGCTGTTAGGAGTAAATAAGGACATAAATACCAAGCTGGAGCAGATTAATGTTAGGCTATGGGGATCAAGTAGTAAGATGAAAGAAATGAATAATAATAAGATAAACTTAAATGATGAAGATAATATGAAAGTAGATTTGCTACTAAAAATAACTAATGAAATAAATGCTAAACTTGATGAAATAAATGTAAGGTTAGATGGAAAAAATGTTGAGATAAAAGAAGTAAATAATGGTGTAATGAAACTAAACAATGAACTTAAAATGAAAGCTAACGAGCAAATAAAAGATGTAGATGATAGGACAAGTCAGGTTAAAGACAACTTTGTCAATAAAACTAAAAAAGTAAATGTAGACTTTGTTGAGTACGAGCTAGATGAACACTTAAAAGCAAATGCAACACCAAGTGAGATAGGCTATGAACTAAATAGTCAAATGAGTAGGCCTAGAATAAATGATGAAATAGAAAACCAGATAGGGTATCTAAACACAGTGTTAGATAACAAAATAGAACAAATAAACAAAACCCTAGCACTTGGTAACTTTAACTTTGAAAGTGTAGTAGATGACTTCATATGTAAAGAAAGTGAAAAACTAAAAATAATCAGAAATAGGCTAGAGGAACTAAACGAGTTCTTTGAGTTTTCGATGACTATCATAAATAAATACTGGGGAATAAACAAACAAAGAGAAGTTGAAGGTGAATGGATGGGGGGTGAAAAATGTAATGTGAACATGGATGACATTGTAAACTATGTGATGAGGTACTATAACATCTCATGCCTCTCAAACTTCAAATATAAAAAGAAAAAATTTAAACCAGTGCTCTCGGATAATCTCATTGACATAGAATACTAAACTATAAACTTAGCTGTTCAATAAAATATGTCTAAAAAATGTTGAAGTAATAAATAAATAGTGATTGAAGCAATGTAACTAAAATGAAGATAGTGGGGTTATATAAAAAATAAATAAAGAAAGTGTAGAGATGATTATTTAAATGAAAAAATACTTAAAGATGTCATTTAATGATAAACAAATAATAAGCCTAGTTGAAGAATTGTAATATTGACAGTAAGGTGAACTTGTGATTGAGTAGGAGATTTAAATATAACATTGAAATAATATGACATTCATGTTAAACTAAGATGATAAATAAATATTTTTAATGGTAAAAATGACTGTTAAAAGAAAAATACCTACAAATGTCATAATAGTAAATATATGGTAGGCGTAATTAAAAATTTGTGAAAAATAATAATAACCAGAGAGTTGTTATTGAATATGAAAGATATTAAATGATTTAAATGAAACTTTGATAATAATATGTGTTAAATGAATATAACACTAATAATAAAATGATGTTTATGTGAGATTAAAATAATGATAAAAGAATATTCTTTACAATACTGTGTTATTGTAGTTTGTTTATACTTATCTTGAAATGACTAAATGAATATAAAACAAATGATAATAGGAGATTGATATGATACCAAGCTGATTTAGGAAGATTCTTTAAACTACCTTGTTAATATAACCTGTTTATGTTCATATTTTGAAAACAACATTGGTAGAATGTGCCATGTATGTTAGACTAAGATGTATCAAGATTTTTAAAACACTTTGTATTTACAAATTGTTTTTGTTTACAATGAATATTACTTAGACAACAATATGATATGATTCAAGGTTGTGTTTAACAAATATGATTTAAGGAGATTTTTGAGAAGTATTTTGTTGCAATGAATTGTTTCTGTTTATACTGAATATAATCAGACAAATATGATTCCAATGTTGAATATAATGATTGATTTAAAATGAAATAGGTGAGATATCTTATAATACTTTGTATGATAACTTGTTCATGTTGACAATGAATACGATTTAAAGATACACACTATGTGTAGTCTTGTGAAACTTATATGACATGATTCAAAGATGTGTTTGAATAAAATAATGAAAGGAGATTCCTTGTAATGCTGTATTATTATAATTTGTATATGATGATGTTATTATGACTTAATGATGTACTTTGAATATACTACTGTGTGTATTTTGATAAACTTAAATGATTTTCAATCATTTAAAGAATTTCATGAAGGGGGAATAGCCAGTGGTTAATAGAAGTACGATTCGACCATAATTATAACTAGTCACTTTCTAAATTCAAAATTATTCAACGCCAAGTACTCTATTAATCACACAATGGCACAATATTACAGTTTCAGGTGTTGGTTAACCTTGACAATAGCGTCTAAAAACAAAAAGCTTACAGTGATCTGTAGCATGGCAAACCCTACTACCTAAGTCATGTTATAGACACCAATAGATTAGTAATATTGAAACATAATATTGTAAAAGTGAATTGAGACATTGTAGATGTGTCATTATAATTTTGTTAAACTGTTGTACTGATATTGGTGCAAACAATGAGTAATAAAAATTACAGATTAATATGATTATAATGTAATAAAAATGTTTGATGGTAATGTATTGCAAATAATTTTTATTTTGTCATTGATGCAAATAATAAGTGATAGAAATTATAACGTGAAATGAGTAAAATATAATTGAAAATATGAGTAATTAATTTTATATCAATAATGAACAACCAATAATGAGTTATTTGAAAATTTTCAAACTTAATAATGATAACTAACTTTGCATATGTCAGCTTGAAATATGAGAAGTAACATTAATAAATGTACAAATAAATTAAAACTCTGTGCATAAATGATGTGTGTGTAAAGATAAAAGATGATTAAACATAAGTATGTTTAAATGTTTGTAATCAATTTTTCACTTCAGCTAAATGCATATGGAACTAAAACTAGGCTATTGCTTTAATTAACAGCCTGTGATTGAATTATGTTATATGTATTACTTAATAGAAAAGGTAATCTAAGTAATTATGTGAATAAAAGGATCTTGTACTGAAACAAACTTTCAGTGAAACTAGTTGAGACTGTATTGGGTATTATAAATAATAGTGAAACGACCATCAGGTAAGATGATCTTATCCAAGAACCAGTTACAACAAGGAACATTGTGTGAAAGATAGACACGCATGGACACGAGTTACAGTTGTGTCTCAGACGGGGGGTCCGGACAACGGCGCGCCATGCAGAACCATGACGCGGTGGAGCTGTCATCCCAGGAGCACACCAGGTGGTGATGACTCATCCCATTGACGCGACACTGCCAACCCTCTACACAATAGAACACCAGCTCATGCTCGAGAGCAACAACTTGTGCATCAACCAGTTGGACACATAAGACAATCTTTGTTTTGTTATTCATAGTCTCTCGAGACCCATAGCCTTGTGAATCAGACAATTTCAGAACTTAATTTTGGTGTTCCAACATTTGAAACATAAAATGAACATGCGTGCGAACCAGTGAAAAACTTTTCACGTGGACCGTTTCCAGTTTTCAACAAATGAGTGACTTCTCATAATAAAGTGACTGTTTTATATAAAACTAGTAATGGCTTACTGTAAAGCCAAAAGACATGACAATATAACATTCAAAATGATATTTGAAAAATAGTTAAATAAAATATCATGTATATATTTTTTGGAATATAATTATAACTAGCAAACAAGTTGTAACTTATGAATAATAAAATAAAAATAAAAATAGTAGAGGGATAATGGGCGTTCTATGCCGCCCCATGATGAGTTTTCGCCAAATGATGAGTCGAGGGTGGGGGTCCAGGTCACGTGACCTTAATGAGTCCATCAAAATACACAAGTCATATATCAAAATCAACAGAATATAAGTCATCAATTACTAGGTTACATTTCAAAATTAATTAATCATCCACTTACTTACAGTTATCACATCTCAACATCATCATTAAAATCCTATGACTATTCATCACAATAACATGTTATATAGTTCATCAATTTATAAATGAATCATTATTTATTTATTTAAATATCTCATCAACATTCTGTCATGTTACTTGTCAATTCACAAATGAATTATCTTTTACTTATTTAAACATTTTATTTATCTTCCTATACTGACCTATTATTCATTTTGTCAATACCCTATCAGACTTTTCAAATGAATTTTCAATTCTTTTAACCATCTTTATATTTTCAACTTCGACATCAATCCTTTAATCCGTCTTTAAATGCAAATATCCATTATCAAACCATTAAACCATCTTTTAGATACTTAATCCCGTTATCAACCCTTTAAACCCTTCTTTTAATGCTGTAACCTGTTATCAATCCATTTCCCATTTTTAAGTTCCTTTATCTTTTTTCATTCCATTAACCCTTCTTTCATTGCTAAAATCCTGTTTCATTCCTTTATCCGTTTTTAAATTCCGTAACCTATTATCAATCCATTACCCTTCTTTAAATACTAAAATCCTATTTCACCCCTTTGTCCGTCTTTAAATACAAGTATCCGTTATCAACCCTTAATTCATTTTTAAATTCCCATATCTTTTTTCAATCTTTTATTCTTCTTTAATTTTTTAAATAAATTCTTAATCACTATACAACCCACACCATTCTCAAGTAAATCATTATACATTAAACAAGTCTTTACCTTATCAAGTCAGCTATTAATTACAAACAATTTTCCAAACATTTTCAATCATCAACATGTCATTAATCCCTAGTTAAATCTTAGCATTTATCATTAATCAATAAACTAAAGATCCCTTAAAACTTTTTTACATATTATTTATCATTTAGCAATTCAATTTTCAAAGTTGTACATCGTTAATTACCAAATTATTTACATACTGATTAGTAACTTCAATCAATAGATTATCAACTCTTACATTTATATAAGAATAGCTTGAATTATTCTTTACTAATGAATCATATATACATCACTATATTTAAACACAATAAGTCATCAGATTATACTTATTGTTTATTTGGAATGAAATTCATCAGTCCTGAATCAAAGTTATCAAACAAATCAATAAATTGTGTAACAGAAATACATGGTTCACATATTATCAAGTTATATACACGTATTGATTAACCTCAAAGATTTATTAAATCCTATGTTAATACAAGAATAGTTTGTATTATACATTGTTTACTAATCAACAGATACATTACATAATTCTTTGTCATTGATGCAAGTTATTATTATTATTTATTAGCTCATCATAAAAAACATTTTAATTATTTCAAGGAAGTTACATTATTGTTTGAATTAATATCCATTCCTTATTGAATGCTATTAAAACAATTTGTTAATGAATACAATTGTCATCTTTTTCATTGTTACAAATTTATTATTTATAAATTATTTATACTTTTTGTTTTGTTATTTATTTGTTATATATCATTTATTAATTATTATTACCTTTTAATACATATTTGCATAATATTTTGTTTTTTATTTATTAGTTTGAAACATATTGCCAAATTGTTGCTACGCCAGTGGGGCCTGATGTCACTGCACGCACTTTGGGATAGTTCATTTACAATGCCATAGTGTTCAAGTATGAGCCAGGGTTCTGGAACATTGTAAGTGTTCTTGTAGAGTATTGGTTTTCTTCAGAAGTTATTGCTTATTATGACAAAAGCTTAAAAACAGTCACTCACTTTTATAAAACTGGAAACGGTCCACGTGAAAAGTTTTACACTGATTGGTACTCATGTTCATTTTAAATTTCAAATGTTTGAACATTACAATTAAGTTCAGTGAATATCTGATTCACAAGTCTATGGGTCTCGAGAGACTATAAACAGCAGAACAAATATTGTCTTATGTATCAACTGGTTGATGCACAAGTTATTGTTCTCGAGTATGAGCTGGTGTTCTGGGGTGCAGACAGTTAGTGTAGTGTCGGGTCAATGGGCTGAGTCATCACCACCTTGTGTGTTCCTGGGTTGACAGCTCCACCGTGTCATGGGTCTCTGCATGGTACTCCGTTGTGCTCCGACCCCCCTCTGCGACACCACTGGTACTCATGTCCATTCGTGTCCATGTTTCACAAAATGTTCTAGTTGTCACTAGTTCTAGTTCACAATCATTTTACCTGATTGTCATTTCACTTTGATTACCTTTTGTAATAAATAATACATATAACTCAATTCAATCACAGGCTGTTAATTATAGAAATAGCCTGTTTTTAATTGCATCAGCACTTAATTGAAGTAAAAAATTGTTTACAAATATTTAAACATACTCATATTTAATCATCTTTCATATTGTTGATTATTACTTGTGTATACACACATATTACTTGTATACAAAACTTTAATTATTTATACATCTACTAATATTGCTTTGATATATTTCAAATTGATATATGCAACGTTAGTTATCATTATTAAGTTTGAAAATTTTCAAATAACTCATTATTGGTTGTTCATTATTGATATTTTAATAATGAATCATATTTACTACTATTTTTCATTCATATCAAGTTATTATTTCTATTATTATTCTTGCATCATTGACACATAAAAGTTTACACAAAATTATCATCAAACATTGCAATTATTTTCATCATCAAATTTTACAATCACATATTTATCATATTAAATTCATTATTTACCATATTATTTATCAAAGTACTAATCTATGGGTGTCTGTAACATGACTTAGGTAAATGGGGACTTGCCATGTTACAGATCACTTCAGACTTTTGTCTTTAGACTCTCTTGTCAAGGCTGACTAACACCCGAAGCTGATATCTTGTGCCATTGTGTGGTTAACAGAGTACTTGGCATTAAAGAATTTAGAATTTTGGGGTGGTAAGGTTTAATTAGAATCGAATCGTATCACTATTAACCACTGGCTGCTTACCTTCTATAAATTCTTTAAATGATTATAAATCATTTAAGTTTGTCAGATTACATACAATAGTATGTTCAAAGTATATCATTGAGTCATATTACGTTGTCAAAATACATACAATGTACATTAGTGAGTTAAATCAATATTAACATACACAAATTGTAAGAATTATCTGTCATCCTATTCTCTCCTAAATTCATCTAGTTTCACATTAATCATCATATTCAGTATCAGAATTACATTCATCTGATTATTTCCAATATAGACACAAATAAGTTATTATAATAAAATACTTCTCAACATCTCCTTCAATCATATTAGTTAAACACATCCTTGAATCATTATTGTTATATTCATTAAGTCATATCAATGTGAGTACAAACAAATTACAATAACACAGTATTGTAAAGAAATTCTCCTTTCATTATTTCAACAGAGTATACACAATGTGTGTATTTGGATTATATTCAATGTCAACATACAAGAGTTACAAAAGCAAAGTATTACATTATACCTTATTCACTTCATAATGATTTAATATTCTTGAGTCATATCATCTTATTATTTGAATCATTTTTAGCATAAACATTGACAAGTTATTAGAACATTGTTATCATACAAAGTCTTACAAGATAGGCCTATCTCACCTATTTCATTTTAGGTGAATCTAGTCATTGCATTATTTTTATTATGAGCATACATGTGTTATAACAACAATATATTTTAGCAAATCTTCATACCTCTTTTTAGTTTTACACATTTATCATGTTATTATTTTAAAATATTCAATATAAATATTCATGGGTTATGAAACAAGCTACTATAAAACATCTCCTCAAACTATCTTATTCTCACCTAAAAATCATTTTATTATTAGTGTTATATTCATTTAACACATATTATTGTCAAAGTTTCATTTAAATCATTTAATATCTTTCATATTCAATAACAACTCTCTGGTTATTACTATTTTTCACAAACTGTTAATTAGGCCTACCATATATTTATTATTATGACATTTGTAGATATTTTTCTTTTAACAGTCATTCTTACCATTAACAATATTTATTTATCATCTTAGTTTAACATGAATGTCATATTATTTCAATGTTATCTTTAAATCTCCTATTTAATTACAAAGTCACCTTACTGGCAATATTATAATTCTTCAACTAGGCCTATTATTTGTTTATTATTAAATGACCTTTTTAAACATTCTTTTACTTAAATATCATCTCTACATTTTCTTTATTTATTTTTATACAACCCCCCTATCATTAAAGTTATATTGTTTCAATTACTATTTATTTACTACTTCAACATTTTTTTTAGACATATTTTATTGAACAGCTAAGTTTATGGTTTAGTTTGCAATATCTATGAGATTATCCGAGAGCACTGATTTAAGTTTTTTCTTTTTATATTTAAAGTTTGAGAAGCATGAGATATTATAGTATCTCATCACATAGTTTACAAAGTCCTCCATGTCTACATCAAAGTTTTCACCCCCCCATCATATTATTTTCAACTTCCTTTTGTTTGTTTAGGCCCCAATATTTATTTATGATCTCCATCTCAAATTTGAAGAACTCATTCAGTTCTTCTAACCTATTACTGATTGTTTTTAGTTTTTTATTTTCTTGACATTTGAAGTCATCTATTACACTTTCAAAATTAAAGTTACTAAGTGCTAGGGTTTTATTTATTTGTTCCACTTTGTTATCTAACACTAAGTTTAGATACTCTCTCATTTCATTATTTATTTTAGGCCTACTGATTTGGTTACTTAGTTCATAGCCTATCTCTCTTGGTGTTACATTTGCTTTTAAGTGTTCATCTAGTTCATACTCAACAAAGTCTACATTTACTTTCTTGGTTTTATTGACAAAGTTGTCTTTAGTACTCCCTATCCTATCATCAACTTCTTTTATGTGTTTATTTATTTTCACATTAGATTCATTGTTCAGACCTACTACATCATTATTTACTTCTTTTATATCAACACTTTTTTCATCTAACCTTACATTTATTTCATCAAGTTTAGAGTTTATTTTATTGGTTATGTTTACCAGCAAATCTAACCTCACATTAGTTTCCTCATCATTTAAGTTCATTTTATTATTATTCATTAATTCATTGGTTATGTTATTTAATTCTTTTTCATTTTCATAACAAGTAATATGTCCTACTTGTATTATTCTTAGTCCATTTACCATGTTTAATTTGTTTCTTGGTACAAATGGTACTACTAGTCTCTTGTCATCTATTTTAAGTTCTAAGCACTTTCTTTCAAAATCTATTTTAGCTAACTTTTCAATGAAACAGTCACACCCTAAAATGATTCCTGCTTGAATTTCTTTCACTACTAGGCATGTTATTGGAACTATTTGACTATTTATTTCAAAGTCTATTTGCACCTGATAATTTATTTTCTTTGACCTAACTCCAGTTACTCCTATTATTTGTAAATTGCTAACTGGTAATTGAGGTATTTGATAGTCTACATTATTTTTTATATCTTCATAAATGTCCTGACTAATTATTGTCCCTTCTGATCCTGAGTCTACTATACATCTGTATTCTTTATGGCCTATTTTTACATTTATTTCAGGAAGAAATTGAGTTAACCCTTTAATAGGCATTTCATGAAAATTATTTTCATTGGTTAGTTCACTATTTAAATCCCCATGTAAAAATATTTCATTAGTATTTACTTGGATTTTATTTTCTTGCTCTGATTTTATTTGTTTCACAAAGTCATTTATTATTTCCTTCATAATGCAAAATCCCTTTTTATTTAAATGAACAAGGTCAGGTTTTTTACGGCCCCTTGAGAAAATCTCTTTTTCAAACAAGTCTAGGTTGCATCTATTTTTAAATTCTGTGTCCATGAAAACATTAGATATGTTTATTACCCTAATGTTTTTATCATTATTCAAAGAGGTTATAAAATCATTAAACACATTTAGTTTATGAAAATGGAAAGCATCACTTTTAGCAAGTCTTGGTATTGGTGGTAAAGTTAACAGAATTAATTCTTTTTTCCAACTAACTAACTCTTCTATCATGCTTTTATATTCATTAATGATATACTTGGTTGGGATTTCTTGTAAAAAGTCATTAGTCCCTATCATAATGAGAAGTTTTTCATTTAGGTTATCCTTGTTTAAATTAAACTCATTTTTTAATTCAGGAATATTTTGGCCACTTACACACAGTCCTACTCTTCTTTTGTTTAATACAAATACTGGAGTTTTATTTAATATATTTTGAGCGAACCTACTTAATTGACTATCACCTGCTAGCTCATAATCTAAATATATTGGTTTCTCCATTATTTGTTTTAGGTTACATTGATACTGTTTACTTTCTCTGGACCTACCTGTGTTTGCGCCTTGCTGTAGTTGTCATTCATTTCTGACATCTTCTCTGCTATGATGATAATTACTGCTTTGTCCTTTATTTGAGCCTCTGTAATTCCCTCTAAAATTACCTCTGTAACCCCCTCTTCTATTACTGTCATTGTCTCTACGTCTAGGAACCTCTTGGTTTTCTCTAACCTCACTATGGTTATTATTGACTACTACTTGTTTATTATTGTTTTCATATGATCTATTTTGTGGTCTTTTATTGGAATCAAACTGACTTTTACCTACATGGTTTAGTTGTTTCAAATAGGTCTCTAGGTCATCTCCGTTTTGTATGTTACTAGCTGTCGCTACTGATGCACTAATCCCTATTGGTAGGTGTCGTGATATGAAACTAAGAAAAGTGGTCATGCTCAGCTTATGATCTAGAAAACATGATATGTTGTAGTATTCCATAATGTAATTTACCATGTCATCCCTGTTAGCATCATAGGTACCACCCCCCATTAGTTTGTTTTCAAATTCTTTCTGTTTGTCTATTCCCCAATATTTATTTCTAAATTCGCTTTCGAATTCAAGAAAGTTGTTCCACTTGTCAAGTCTATTTCTAATCCATATACTAGCCTCCCCTCTCAAGTGTTTCATAAGAAATAGAATTTGACAATCCCATTGATCCTCTGATAGATCTACAAACTTCCTAGCAAATTTAATAAATGTCATTGGGTGACATTTGTTTGAGTCTGGATAGAAGTCTACTAAATACAATTCCGCACTAGTGCTAGAGATTGTTTTATTATTTGTAGTGTTTTGTGTAGTCTTATTTTTATTATCATCAATAGTGATTTTATTTAGTGATATGTCTACCTCACCTATGTGTGTATTATTACTACTGTCTCTTACAACAGATCTATCTCTATTTATTTGAGTTCTCTTATTTTGGTCACAAATCATTTTTATTTCATTATCTACATGATCTTTTAATTCATTTATTTTACCCTCTAGATTAGTGTTATTTAGGGTGATAGCTCTCTCTATTTTATTGTCCATGATAGTATTTAGATAACCTATCTGTTCTTCTATTTTGTCATTTACTTTGATTATTTGGTTGTCTACTTCAACAATCACATTAGTCAGTTTAACATTTAGCTCAATATATTTGTCTAACAATGTTTTATTTATTTCACTCAATTTATTCTCTACCTCATTTATTTTTACTATCTGTTCCTTGTCCCTATCGTTCATTTCGTCCCTGATTTTATTTTCTTGAACTTTAATTTCTTCAGTGCAATTTGTTTTAATTTGTTCTAGCTGTCTATCTACTTTATTTTCAAGTTGATTTATATTTCTCCTAAACTCATTATTTATTTCATTAAGTTTAGTTTCTAGGTTAATATTTATTTCATTAATTTTAACCTCATTTTGGTCTAGTCTGTTGCTAATTTCATCAAATTTAGCATCTAACTTAGCCTCTACTGCATCTAGTCTCTTATTATTTTTTTCATTTATTTCATTAAACTTGCTTTCAAATTTATCTTGTTTAGTATTTATTTTTATTAACATGTCCATAATGCTAGACAAAGTATCTTCCCTGTCTATTCCTAGTTCATGGTTTTCAGTTTTTTTATTTTTATTCAAATTTGACTCCCTAATGACGCTTAGAGAGGTATCAGAGTCCTCGGAGTCAAGCTCCGAGTTTTGGACTACTTCTACATCAGCCATGATTTTTTAGTAAAATTTAATGATTGAAAAATATGTCCTATGAATCTTTTTGTTTTGTTAATTAAATTTTTATGAAATTAAAATATATTTTCTTAGGCTTCTTTTATCTTATATTTTAAATATATTCAGCTATATTTAATTCACTACTATGATATACAGCCTATCACAATTTTTTTATATAATCAACTTGACATGAAATTTCACATAAGCTGTGATTTTTTAATAAATTATTAACCAATTATTTTCATGTATTTTTTAAATAATATTAAAACTTAAAATTTGCATCATACAGCTTCACGTTGTTGGGGCCAATCTGTAACGTTTAATCTTTTAGCCCCACGTTGGGCGCCAATCTGTAACGTTTAAACTTTCGTTACATTATTTATTTTAATTTAATCCATTGATTAAATTAAGTAATGATATTCAATAAATCAGAATTCTTTAATTTATTTCTTTTTTGTTTCAAAGTATTTATTAAAAATTTGTGACTTGCTACCTTGATGAGGTTATTGCATCACATTGATTTATTTTTCTTTTATTATTTAAAGATAAAAGTGACTAAATTTTGATTTATTTTAATTTAATTTAATTTAGAGCATGATTCTCTTTTTTACAATCTCAGGGTCGCGATATATGGTAAATCGGTGAAAACTGTATGATGCAATAAAACAAACTAAGTTCTTTTATAACATTATTTTTTATTACATTCTTAAATTGAATATTTTCAATAAAAACTGAGTTTACTCAAAATCTTTACAAAAGATCTTACATTATATTTTTAAAATCAAATCATGATTCTATCTAGTGAAGATAAATTTGCAATTACAATCTTAATAATAAATTTTAAGCTAAACTTATCTGTTCATTGTTTGTTATAGATGATTTCAAATTATTTTCACGCACACGTATTTTAATTTAGACTGATTACATGTTGAATTCACGCGCACAATGTTAGTGTAACAATAACCACTTTGCCCTTTGTCTTTAAACCATCATTAATACTTTGAAAACGGTTATTTTACCACGAGGTGTATACAGGTCACTCGTTCGGTAGGTCATGTTAAGTTAATCGTCAGAGATGGACTGGGGTGAGGCACGTATCATTACCGTTGGGCTTGACTTCTCCCCTCTTTCTTACTTCCGGTGCGAATGTTGTCTGGTTTGGAGAGTTTTTTACTATTTCCTTCAGCACTACTCGGTCTCAGTCTGTCTGGTGCTGACATCTGTGGATATTTTTCAAACTGCCTTTCTCGTTTTGATTGGTTGTTTTCAAAACTCGTGCTCTGATTCGTCATAACTCAAACGCAGTATGTTCGTATTTTCAAATGTGTCTCGACGTGGGGGTAATTTGGCGGGAGTTGCCGGTTCAGGTTCCGTACGTACCCTAATTTCCTTTTATTTGGTGTTCGGTTTCGTTTTTCAAGCGCAACCGAGAATGTTATTGTTGTCTGATGCCAACCCCGCCTGTCGCCACATGTTTTGACAATTCTTAGAATGAGCTCATCCATCCTGTTTTGAACAAAGAGTTTTGTTTACTGTGATTTATTGTTGGAGCCTCGTCTGTCCCACGGGTATTTTCCACACAACAATTCTCTAATATGATTTGATCCTTCTCCATCTATTTTAATTAAATATATATTTTTTTTTTTTTTATAATAATTTATTATTTGTCTAAATTAATTAATTTTCCTATCAATTTGGTGGACCTGTTACAATGTTACTGTCTTGATTATTCATAGTCAGTAATGCAGATTACCTGCTGACAATTCAAAATGACATTAGTTGTATTTACGTTTTTACTAATTTATTTCATAATCACTGACTAAGTAGTTTAATATATAATTTAGTCATAAGTTAAATATAGGACAGTCCAGTAAAAGTTCAATGTAATACCTGAGAAACCACATTATTAAAGTAAAATGATTATATATTATTCTATTTTATGAGTTGTCTCGCTTAACCATCCACGTAAATAAAATAAAACCTAAGAGTGATTAGGGCTTTTGGAAAATGCTGTAAGCATTTAACTGAACATTCATAAAAAATAGTAAATATTACAAGGATATGACAATCCTAAAACCCATTTTTTTATACTTAAAAAGAGTTATCAAACTTTGGACTATCGTCACAAAAGTTATAGTAAACCCAGCAACAATTCTAAAATATACAAATTGTAAAGAATTTCATGTGTATGAATTTATAAAAAATTTTTTTTTATAAAAATGTATTAAAAAAAGTTATTCATTAATCACATAAATAAATACAATTATTTCTAACCCTAAACCTAACTGTATACACTATTTTACGTTTAGTCGTATGGGAAGTGTGTCTTGAATATAACATTTCTTTCTATAACATGATTGGTTTTTTTTAGTATTTTAAGGAACATCAGTTCCAAATTCTTAACACTTTAATATTATGACGTATAAGAAATAACAACTAAGAAAAACACATCAACTGTTTGAATGTTGCTTCACAACTAAAGACAACACCAGTCCATGCCAGACAATGACAACACAAATGTTTCTCAGCTGTTAATTTCGTTCCTACTAGGAGGATGGATTAAAGTAGGGCTTGAAATAACTGTAAAGTCTGTGGTTCATATAGAAAAAAAATTAAATCGCTACAGCATTTTGAAATCAAATTAGAACTGTTTGAAGTTATCTTCGCTAAAAGGACGACACATTGAATTTTATCCTACAAGCAGCAGAAAAAAGGCAGACTCATTGTCTTTATAACCTGGAGTGTTAAGTATAACATTATTTGTTTACCTGGATTAAACTGTGCCATCAAAGGCCTCTTGCTAGCCTAACGGTTAGCACTCCCGACTTCAATTCAGAAGGTTCAACCGGGGAAAAG
>JAQJVL010004740.1:0-41659 GCA_035578905.1 Stictocephala bisonia
TGGGTTAAATAGACTGAAAGAGTATATAGAAGAAAATATTACAGACCACCAAGCAGGATTTGTTCAAGGTCGCTCTACTATAGACCAAATATTTGCCATAAAACAATCTCTCTCAAAATATTGGGAGTTTAATAAGGATGTTCACCTATTATTTATAGATCTTCAAAAAGCGTATGACAGCATAAATAGGATGAAAATGTATGAAAAAAATGCAAATGTTTGGCATCCCAGGTAAGCTTATAAAATTGACACAAATATGTATAGATAAATCAAGATGTAAAGTGAAGGTAAATGGAGAATATACAGAGGACTTTGAAGTTAATACAGGAGTTCGTCAAGGTGATGGGATATCCCCTCTACTCTTTAACCTAGTCTTAGAAGATGCACTCAGGAAGACAAAAGATTTAAGAGCTGGGATCTATGTTGGATCAAAAGTAAATGTATTAGCTTTTGCGGATGACGTTGCTCTTCTTGCTGAAAGTAGAACAGATCTGGAAAATTTAGCAAAAGTGCTCATTCAAGTAACCAGAAAGGTGGGATTAGAAATAAACCAGGATAAGACAAAATATATGCATATAAGCAGAAGACAGGGAATGAATAGAATACAAAATATTAAAGTGGACAAGTGGGAATTTGAAAAAGTCGAAGAGTTTAAATACCTTGGCATAAAGCTAGCACAAAACATAAAAGAGGAAAACGAAATTCAAAATAGACTAGTCTTAGCCTCTAGGACCTACTGGGCAGTAGAGAAATTACTTAAATCCAAAATATTGTCTAGGAAAACTAAGATCAAAATCTACCATACACTAGGCCTCCCTGTGTTACTATATGGAGCTGAAACATGGACACTGACAAGGAATATGAGAAGAAGCTTATTGTATTTGAAAATAGAGTATTAAGAAAAGTGTTTGGTCCAGTATGCGAAGGAGATGTTTGGAGAATAAGAAAGAACAGAGAATTAAGAGAATTATACACTCACCCAGATATAGTAGCATTAGTGAAAAGTAGAAGACTAAGGTGGGCTGGACATGTGTGGAGGCGAGAAAATACCTCCATTATTAATTATATTGAACGATCGAACCCAGACGGCAGAAGACCCCTTGGCAGGCCAAGACTTAGATGGAGAGATCAGGTCCTCAAAGATATTTACAAATTGGGGACTACACCTGAGGCAGCAAAGAACAGAGCAGAATGGAGAGGCATTGTTGGCGAGGCCAAAAACCAACTGGGGTTTCAATGGCCAAGGAGGTAAGGTGAGGTAAGTATATTTATATGCGTGTAAAAAATGTTTTTAATTTGTTAGTTTTAAGAAATTGAATGTAAGAAAGGGCAATTTCACCTCAATAAAGAAGTTTTTCTATTCTAACTTTCAAGAGCTATTGCTTGTCATCATCACGCAAGGCTGAGTCTATACCTATTGTTACTATATATCTAAGGCTGGGTTTATCATGTACCTTGTGTTGATATATTTGTTCTCACAGGTGCTTCATGCCGAGGTCGAGTTTATATTTCATTAGGGAATGATGAGTCTCTACATATTGTTACTATATAACCCACCCGCCCACCCCTACACGTACAATGGTATTGACCCACCCGCCCACCCCTACACGTACAGTGGTACTGACCCACCCACCCACCCATACACGTACAGTGGTATTGACCCACCCACCCACCCATACACGTACGGTGGTATTGATCCACCCGCCCACCCATACATGTACGGTGGTATTGACCCACCCGCCCACCCATACACGTTAGGTGGTACTGACCCACCCGCCCACCCATACACGTTACGTGGTACTGAATAAATATCACTGTACGTGTATGGGCGGGCGGGTGATTCAATGCAACTGTACGTGTATGGGCGGGCGGGTGGGTTAATACCACCGTACGTGTATGGGTGGGCGGGTGGGTTAATGCCACCGTATGTATATGGGTGGGCGAGTGGGTTAATTCCGCCGTATGTGTATAGGTGGGCGGGTGGGTTAATACCACCGTACGTGTATGAGTGGGCGGGCGGGTTAATACCACCGTACGTGTATAGGTGGGTGGGTGGGTTAATGCCACCGTACGTATATGAGTGGGCGAGTGGGTTAATATCACCGTACGTGTATGGGTGGGCGGGTGGGTTAATGCCACCGTACGTGTTCCTAACAGGACAACACTGTATTACCAATCCTTTACACCCACCCAAACACCCCCACTCATATAAAATGCCAATTAATTTTAAAAAATCAATTTTACTGTCTAAGCTATTCAAACTGTACTTCTTACTCCTGACATTCTGACTTTCAACATATAACTTCATGTTCTCTCTGAGATGAAGTTACCTGAGATCAGTATCTCTATCAGCCTTATCTTGTATCAACCACAGCAGATCAAACCGAGAGAGTAGAGCAGCAGGGAGCTGAATATTATGCTCTACTGAGCGCTTTGGATCGTAGCGACCAAATGCAGGATTGGCTGCAGCAAGAATACTCACTCGAGCATTCAAACGTGTCATTATACCAGCCTGGAAAAATTTTGATTTGATTAAAAATTTGATTAGAAATCAAATAGTGAGGATTAATGGGGTTTACAGTAAGACGTTACCTGTGAGGTTTGGAGTACCTCAGGGTGGAATTCTCGGACCAAACCTGTTTGTCATATTTTTGAATGATTTACTGTCTTTAAACCTAAACTCTAAAGTTTTTGCTTTTGCAGATGACAGTAGTTTAGTATGTTCTGCTAATAATTTTGAAATTTTAGAAAGCAAAATAAATAAAGATTTATTAAAAATTTCAAACTGGATTAATAAAAATAGACTTTTAATAAATACAAAGAAATCTAGCTCAATTATCTTTTCATACAAACCATCAACAGTGAGTAAATATAAAAACGAATTAAATATCAAATGCCACTCTCATGCTTGCATCTATGAGTGTACTTGTGTAAAAATAGATTTTAGTGAAAAAGTTAAATATTTAGGTATATTCATTGATTCTGATTTGAGGTGGCACTCTCATTTGGAATTTCTTGTAACAAAATTACGGAAAATCAACTATAGTCTCTACCATATGAGAGGTTTTTTGTACCCCCTTGATTTACGTACATTGTACTTATCTTGGTTTGAATCCACCCTGAGGTATGGAATTGTACACTGGGGAGGTACTTTCAAAGATATTTTAAAACCACTAATTATAGTACAGAAACATGCCATTCGTACAGTTTGTAGCGTGGGAAAGTTTCATCCCTCTGCTGAACTTTTTAACTTTCTTAATGTCATGAATTTCAACCGTATTTACACATATTCAATTTTAATGTTTGTCAAAAAATATAGTTCAATTTTTAATCATGTAAACGTTATTAAGTACACTAGGCATGTCAGTAATAAAATGTTGATTTTTCCTCTGTACAAAAAAGAAACTAGTAGAAACCAATGTTATTTTAAATGCACTTTAATGTTTAATAAATTTTTAAAAAATCTTAATATTAATGAAAAACTTTCTAATTACAAGACAAACTTAAAAAAATTACTTCAAACAATAGATTAGAAACCTTGTATATGCTTATTGAATCTTATAGTATTAATACATTGTTAGTATATTTATGGCATATGTTTAAATGTGTAATGTATATATTATGTTTCATGTTTTAGTTTAAAATAATTAACAGTGTTGTGTTTCCTTTATATTTTTGATGTAGAAATAGTGAAGTAAGACTGCTAGAAGACTAAGTTTAATTTTAAATGTATTCTTCAATTTCATTTTAGCCGAGCGTGCCTTGTGCACATGGCAAACTGTTTTATAAAAAACTTATTATGTGAATAAAGATTTTCTTATTCTTATTCTTATTCTTAAATGAATGCTTTACTATTCATAACCTACATACACATGACTACTGCGTTTGTCATATAAAATGTACATTTTCAACATCTTACTTTTTTGGCACCTTTTACAAACCTACTAAACCACATTAAGGGGGCTGTTTTGCTTCACAAAAAAATTCAAACCTGTCATTATACCAGCCTGGAAAAATTTTGATTTGATTAAAAATGAATGCTTTACTATTCATAACCTACATACACATGACTACTGCGTTTGTCATATAAAATGTACATTTTCAACATCTTACTTTTTTGGCACCTTTTACAAATCTACTAAACCACATTAAGGGGGCTGTTTTGCTTCACAAAAATATTCTGAAACTACAGGTTTCTATTTTAAGGATTCAAACATTACTTAAACACTATTAAACACACTTTAAACATTACTTGTTTAGTGAAGTACAAGTATATTAATGGACCATAACATGATTTTTTTAAACATTAACCTTTTCCACACGTATGATGGACACTGTCCGACATTGTAATTTAGCCGTTCCACTCGTATGTCGGATAGTGTCCAACACGGCAATGACCCAAGTTTCGTTTGGTTATCGTTGTTCCTAATTCGTGCTGCTATCATGCGGAAACTAAACTACAACTGGAATGTCATGTTATGTTATTGTTATTCTTTCTTGTTTATTCTACAAGGTGTCCGGTGCAATTGCATTGGTCATTCCTCTACTGTTGTTTCCTACAGTCAGGGAGACTGTAAGGCCAGGGTTCAAATCCCACTCAGGGGTTAAAAAGATGTCTGGCACAATTCCATTAGTACCTTCCTTCCGTGGGTACAAGGTTTCCGGTGCAATTGCATTGGTCTTTCTTCTACTGTCGTTCCCTATAGCCAGGGAGACTGCAAGGCCAGGGTTCAAATCCCAGCCAGGGCTTAAAAAGATGTCTGATGCAATTGCATTAATACCTTCCTTCCGTGGGTATGAGGCTGTAAGGTCCAATACGAGCCTAAGACTCATAGTTTGAGAACAGTGTGGTGACAAGATAGAATAATGTTTGAAGAATACTAATGTAATGTTAACTATTTGATCAACAGCAGTTACCGCACCAATTTTGCTCATTTTTAGCTTGATATTAACTTAGGTAATAAACTGGTTTAAACCTACTTCCTGTTGTGCCTCCTTGGTCTAGTACTTTAAGCCAGCGTTTCCTATGGCCAAGGAGACGACAAGGGCTGGGTTCAAATCTCAGCCAAAACTCAAAAAGGAGTCTCGTGCAATTGCAATAACCGTACTTCTGCTGGTGGTGTTATGACAATATCGGTAGGAAAGTACTAATGTGATGATGAATGTGTAGATTTTTAGTTTGAAATTGGCTTATTTGCCTTTACAATTTTGTTTTAACTAGGGGTGTGCGAGTACTTGAAACTTAGAGTATTTTGTAGATTATTTTACTACTTGAACTCAGGTCGAAACTTCCGAAAGTACTCGAAGTTCAATCGAGTAGTAATATTTCACGAAATATCACATTTAAATCTTAATTTAGTATTAAGAGTAAACAGTTTTACAAGTCATGAATAAAAAATATGCGCTTCCTTGTGTTTTATTTTACCCTTAATCATACATTATCAGTTTGGTACTTGTAATTACAGTAGAGCGCCGATTATCAAAACTGATTGGGGACAAGGGGTGTTCGGATAACTGAATATTCGGATAATCGAACATGAAAAGACAACATTTTTAAATTATATATGTAACGAAATTCTTAGTAGTTAAAAGGCTAAAAAAAATATCAAACTAAAATTATTCATGTACTGTAATTCTATTATGAAATCAATCAGAATGCATGGATATAACTTTTAAAGAACAATTTATTACACATAGATACAGTACAATGCATACTTTTTATTTAGAGAAAAAGTCCAAAATTTGTTTTTGCTTTAGCCCTGACACTCTTTTTTTTCCTGCTAAATCTCGTAAGCGTTTCAAATTGAGCAGTTGGAGAGCATCACTTTCATCTTGTCTTTCCAACCACTTCATTGCCGTCTCCAAGCAGTGGAAAGCCTCCTCATGTGATGGTCCTTTATTTTCTTCAACGTGATCTTCGTCGTCATCAGGCTCCTCGTTGTCATCCTCATTAAGCCTTTGAACACTGGCAATTATTTCATCATCTGTTTGAACCTCATATCCAGGGTCATCCTCGTCACATTCTAGCCATTCATGCATGTTTTCCTGGTCACATTCCTCAAAACCAGGTGACTGGTTTATAAGCTCAGCTACCTCCGAAACAAACTGGCTGTTTGGAACCTCTTGAGTAGAAGATGGATTTTCCTCCAATTGTTCATTGGCCTCGTCTGCTTTATAAAGCTTACCCCAAGCTCTTTTCAGAGTGGTTTCTTTGACAATAGTCCAGGCTTCTGCTGCCATGTACACAGCATCCTTCAGATTAATGTCTTTGTAGAGTTGGAAGATAGGTTTGTCTTCTTCTTGGCCAATAAGAACCATACGCAATAATGCCTTACAGTAGAAACGTTTGAACGACTCTATAACTCCCTGGTCCATTGGTTGGAGTATGGATGTAACGTTAGAAGGCAAAAAAATTACCTTCAATTTTCCATTTTCTCTTTCAAGAGAAAGAGTTGAGGGATGATATGTAGCATTGTCAATCAATAAAAGCACATTTCCTTGGTTTCCAGTTTCACGCTGATGATTTTTTACCTCTGGGATGAATACCTTTTCATACCATTCAACAAAAATATCAGAAGACATCCATGAATTGGTTTGATTTTTGGAAGTGACAGGCAAAGTCTTTATTCCCTTGAAACAACGTGGATTTTTGGACTTCCCTATAATAAGCAATGGAAGCTTATGGCTTCCCGTTATATTTGCGCACACCATTGCAGTTATGCGGGATTTGCTAGCTTTGAATCCAGGTGCTGACATTTCATTTTTAGAAACTAGAGATTTCGTCGGCATCTTTTTCCAGTAAAGGCCAGTTTCATCGGCTTTATACACATTGTCAGAGTTAAAAGCCTCTTTTTCTATCAAATTTTTAAATGAAATTTTAAAACTTTCAGCTGCTGCAACATCAGCAGACAATTTTTCCCCTTGAATATCTATTTCTCGTATTCCATGGCGGGATTTAAAACGCTTCAGCCACCCAGTAGAAGCTTTAAAATCAGCATCACCACCGAGCTTATTGTTCATTTCAAGCGCTTTTTCGCATATCAAAGGGCCACTTATAGGCTGTTTTTGACCACGTACCTGCATGAACCATGTATAAACTGCTGTGTCCAAATCTTGGTTTTTGGCAGTTTTGATTGTTTTTCTGTTCAAGCTTCCATCAGCACTGTCAAGCACACACGCAAATTTCAAGATAGAATCGCTCTTCTTTTTTATTTCTGAAATTGTTGCTTTACCAACACCGTATTCTTGAGCTAAACTTGCTCCACTAGAACTACTTTTCAATCGCTTTATTATAGTAAGTTTATCCGACACACTTAGAACAACGCGTTTCCTTTTTGAAGACATTGCAACAGAACTGTCTCGAACCAAACGTCACAACAAACAGCACAACAGCACTACGATCCGTTCCCGGCAAAGGCTCACAAGCCACTGACTAGTGACTATACTACGAGCGCCGAGTCACGTAGGCCGTAGGCGGCAGACGTATTTAAGCGCTGCATACAGTGAACGACACCGGCGCAGCGGGAGTTTCGGTTGGCGCGCGAATTTGAATTACGTACTTGAGAATCACGTTCAAAATATGAATTACAGTACATACATATTAGGGCGTTCGGATAACCGACGGTTCGGATGACCGACGTTCGGATAATCAGCGCTCTACTGTATGAACTAAAGAATATACCTAAGAATAGGTAGTACACGACGACAGTCGAATGAACTAGTCGACGTAGTGAACGAGTTCGTTCATTATGATTTGAACTACTTCAATTCAAAGTGAATAACAGAGCTGGGAAGGTAGCGATCACTGTAAATAGTTACCGTAGTAGCGATCACACATGTTGGTTGTCGAGTCTACTAGTCACTTGTAACCTAACCTAAAATAGCATGAATAAAATAGAAGTGCTGGTTAGTGTCTTTATGAGCCAAGAAAGGGGACGAGAGATCCGGTTCAAGATGCTCAAAAAGACCTGTTACCAATACAAATCTAATAGTCTGTACGCCGTGGAAATTATGCATATTTTTTGTTCATATCAATAATACCGTTCAATCAAAAGGGTCCCGAGAATGGGTTGCGTGACATCCCAAGAATCGAACTTCCCATCTTTTCTAGGCTAAATTTAATTTCAGTTGTGGTATACGTACGTGCAAGGAACCGGTCAGCTCCTTTTCGGAACTGAAAATATCATCGTATATTTCTCACGAGCCGATTGAGGTCTATTTTGTGTTTTAATCTGAGCAGGGAATCGTCCAATGATCTGACGTAAGAAAATACTGTATCATATCATAAAAAATATGGTAATGGCGTTCTAGCAGCGTGTGACACATCATTATTGATTTATTCTCTGTCAAATAAAAAATAGATTTATATATATATATATATATATCCGTGGCGAACGTCTATTAATTATTATTCCGAAAACACCTTAGATCGCCAAAACTGTGTTTAATATTTGCGCATACAATATTTTTTCCAGTCAAATTGTGGAACGGTTTTCTGATTAGGTTAGACAATTTGACCTACAGAACGACCAACTACATCCTGCCAGCACACCATCTATCTCTGTATGAGAGGAAACCGTCAAACATGGGATGCAAGCTTTGCAATGCTGCCAACCAAGATAAAAACTCAGAAGGGGAAGAACCTGAAGATGGCACTGAATAGATGGCTGGTTACCAGACCGTTCTACACGCTGGAAGAATATCTACATAGGACACGTTACCATCCTAGACATTAAGACTGCTCAATTTAACTTCAATTTTGTAATTTTATCACTGTATTTTTGACGCCAATACATTTCTCTATGAAAATTGTAAATAAAGAGATATTGACTTTGACTTTAGACAATAACACAGTTGAATGTAAAAGGTGGTAAAAAGTACGATAATTTTGATTCGTAAACTCACTGAACGGTTCCCTGTTCACATGGACGTCGATGTAAACTGTAAAACAATCACGAACTAACTCAAGTGAGGGAGAAACATGTTGGAAGACCTTTTCTAAACAAAATACGACGAATTTATAAATTCGTAAAATATTTTTTATTGAACTGAAGCCTTATCAAACATTTAGTTTTTTATTCATAAGTTTATAATTTAGCTGCCCAAAAACATCACTGTAACACTAGTTGGCACTTAGCTGATGTTTCGGACTGCATCTTGTTGCCAATATCGGCTAGATCTGTTATATTAGCCGATTAAGTCTATGGTTTTCATTCGATTATACCAGGTTTTCATGAATTTCAAGTTATGAAATAATTATTTAAAACTAATTCATCCTAAGCGACTTTAAAATTTATTTTTAGTAAACCTGCTTAGTTACTATTATCAATCGATTGAACTACAGTCTTTTCATCCAGATTTTCAAATTTGATTAAATAATTCAGAGCTTATTTCCTGTTAGTTGTAACCTTGTTATTACTGAATTAAATTCCCACAGAATATAGATTCACTCTTCTTGGTGTGTACACAATAAATTTTTTGTTGAGAGGAGGCAATTCTGAAAGCAAATTACTGCATTTGGCGATGACGCCTGAATTTTAGCATCAGTTTGGTTGGATGCAGCTTTTGCCAACAAGCTTCGCTACGTTTTCGTGGTACACTTTGAACTGAACCACCAGATAAACTTATCGGCCCGCTGTTAAACAGTATAATTGGCTTGCATAGAAAATCTGATCTGTGTTATGAGTGAACAGATTAAATCTTTATAATCCACGTTGTTTCAATTAATAATATTCTTTCTTACATAATATTAGTTATGAAAAAAGGTTAAACAAATAATGCCACATAAAAATGTAAGAAGGCAGGAAGTAACAAGTTTTATTTATCAAATGTTACAGTTAAAAACAACAAATCAAAATTATTGTGTTCAGTTTAGATGTATATATTTACGAATCTGGCAAAACTTAACAAAGGCATAGGATGGTGTCTGCCTTTTACAGTTGTCTTGGGTGTACAAGAAATCCTTCTGTAAATACTCGCTCGAAAATACTCGATACTAAAAAAAAATGCCAACTACTCGACTCGAATTCAAAAATCACTACTCACACACCCCTAGTTTTAACCGTCATCAATGGGTTAATTGACATTTAAATTGTGATACACCTTAAAAATTTTTAAATATATCCAAGTTAGGTATGTCACTGATACATACTTAATTTTTGCCTGATTAATGCTTTAACCACATGTCAGTCAAATAAGACTGACAGTGACTTTCCCCCTGTCAGCTCAATATTTGCGCTATCTCCTCAAACACGCCACGCTATTTAAGCAGAGTGCACAAACTTTCATTTTGTCAGTCATATTTGACTGACAGCAAATTTGCTGCTCACGCTGTGTCAGTCAAATACGACTGACAGTAAGGTTTATTAAATTTAAATTTCTCTTATTGAAGTTTAAAAAGACAAATTAAAACACTTTTTGAAAGAAAAGTAACTGTAGTTCGATATACAACTATGAAAACTGACAAATTTAAGAAGAAATGTTGTGAAAAAATGCTCAAAGTCAAACAAAAATGAATAATAATAGTTTTAACATTTCCATTTAAGCTTGGTCATGAGCCTTCAAATAACAAGAATGGCACATAGTAGGCTCGTCAGGACATAACGACACACTAGTTCAAATGCGAGTGCAATGACTTAGCAGACAGGTGATTGTTTAGTGTCAGTCCAAAAAGACTGAGATGGCATCACAGAGGAACAAATTAACCTTCTGACACTGTGTAAATCAAATGCGCTGACATCGGCTGAAAATATATTCATTTTTTTGACATTTGGACCAGCCAATCAGTATAAATTACGTCACAGTCAGGTTAGTATAACTTCCGATAGATGGTGCGGCATGATTGGGAAATCTGTCGTCTACTCGCCTGGCGTAAGCCAGCACATCAATGTCAGTCTTCTACGATTGACAGGGCGCCAATGGAATATTTAGTCAGTAAAAAATTACTGATACAGCGATTACAGAAACCATTAAAAAATTAACCGGTGGTTAAAGTGTTAACTTTGGTTGGCTTCAGAAAAGGTTTTGTAAATAAACTGAGTAATAATTAGATAAATAAAACTTATTATGGTAAATAGAAAGCATTACTGCTATATATTAAATCTGATATGGTCCCTACTTAAAACAGTAAAATACATGACATCCGAAAAATAAACATACCTTAGCAATGCTGATGGTCTGTTGTTCCATAACTTCATGAATGGCTGTGCGATCATAGTCAGCCATTTTATCAAACTCGTCGATGCAGCAGATACCGAGGTCTGCCAACACTAGTGCTCCACCCTCTAGCACCATCTCGCCAGTGAGTGGATCCTTGAGAACTGATGCTGTCAAGCCTACACCACTCGACCCCCGGCCTGTCGTGTACTGACATCGTCTTGCCAACCGCTCAATGTAACATAGCAACTGTGACTTGGCCACTCCAGGATCACCCATGAGGCAGATGTTAATATTACCTGCCAATAACATTAATATCAATATTGTTGATTGTTTTTTCTTAGTTACAGGCATTACATTTTACAATATAAAATCCAATTTAATTTTTCCACGCTTGTACTAAGTAACATCTTTTTTGGCTGTTCTGTACAATGCTACATAATTTTTAATACAATCCTAATGTCCACTTGACATGTTAAAAATACTGCTTACAAGTGATATCAATAAACACTTTCTGGGCTCGCTCCCCATGGATCTTTGTTAATATTCTGATGTTCACCTTTATATTGATTTTACACTGAAACAGTTGCTTCGGTATCACTATTGCTGGTAGTATTGGTCTAATATTATTAGAGATGGGTCGATTCCAAAATTATACAATTCCTGAACCAATTCCCACATAGTAAAATCAATTTCTCCGTACCCATACAATTGAAACCTTGGTTTAAAAAATAATTTAGGATAAAAATAAATGCCATTATTTATTATAGAACTAAATAACAGTTACATTGAATGTAGAATTACATTAAAACAAAGAATTACTGTTGAATGTAGAATTGCATTAAAACAAAGAATTACTGTTGAAGCGGGCTAAATATAGAGAATAACAACTTGATTTTAAGATAAAATAACAAACTAAGAGCTATATACAAATTAAGTTTCCTCATAACAAAATAAAATGTAAACGGTTACTAATAAATTTATAAGTGAATAATAGTAATACAAATTATCGCTTAATTTTAACAAGATAAATATTATTTTATAAGTAATTAAAACAAAAAATGAAACCCATTTATACAATTAATTAGTATTTAAACCCCTTAAATGTTAAACATACAAGTAATTAGCCTAAAACAGTTTGATTCAATTAATAAATGTAATAATCAAAGTATAAAATTAATGTCCTAGTTTAGTCTCTGAATAATTTTAAAAGTTATTGTAAAAAGTATTAACAATATTTTGTTGTATTACATACAGTAATATTAATAAGTGTTCTTGAAGTATAATGGAAAAACCAAGTAAAATGATATTATTATATGAATTATTTTGTTTATATGAATGAATTGTGTGTCTCTTCTTGGAGATGGCCTCGAGACTCGACCTAAAAGTTGCAAATAGAGGTTCAAAGCCAACTTAGCAAAGACCAGGTTTTCGTGTATCCAGACCAGGTACTATGTTGATTTCGGGAAAGTTAGTCTCATTTTTGTTAAGATTAGCACCTCTTATCACCATAGATGTGTACACTGCCAGTGACCATCTACTTAAAACTAAGCAAAAGAGTGCAGCTGGCACAAATGACATAGCCAAACTAGCAAGAGAAAAGCAACGTCTTGAGGCCAGTGCAACACCGCACCTGGAGTCAACAGACATGGTGCAGGTGCAATCCTTTGTAAAATCTACCATGGAGCTGTTCGGGAACTCATGTGACTCGTCACTGCCACAGAAGAAATTCTTTAGTACATAAGCTGTAAAGAAAGCGTTCAGTGTTGCAATCCACGTGAGCAAGGAGCATTACTGGAAAAAGCTTTGCCAGGATGTAGACTCTAACCCATGGAGGAAAGGATACAAACTGATAATTAGAAAGCTCGGTCGGATGGGAAGCAACAGTATGGTTTTGGCAGCTGGAACAATAATAGCTAATGTTAGTGCTGTCTTTCCAATTCATCAGATGTTGGATACTCTCTATGTGTATAGATGGGCTGGTGGGTCATCACCTCAGTACGTGTGCTTTTAGTAGTAATAATCATCACCACTGAACGTGTATGGCTGCACAGATGGGTATCATGAGCGGTATCACTTCTTCATGGCAGTATCCAACATGAAGAACAGAGCTCCAGGGCCTATGGCATCCCTGCGAACATCTGAAGGTTATTGAGGTTAGATACCCGCAACTGCTGCTACGTATGCCAAATGCATGCTTAGTAGCAAGGGTGTTCATAACTTACTGGAAGACATCACAGCAGGTGTTGATAAGCAAAGATAAAGGCAACCCAGACTTCCCATCATTGTGTAAGCTTGAAACAACAGGAAAGCTCTTCTAGAGGATGCTAAGGCTATGGTTGCAGTGCACTATTGAGACTACTGGTAACTTGTCTCGCTGTCAGCAAAGCTTTAGAGAGGGGTACTTGACCTTGACTGCCATTTCATGCAGTAGTTGGCACAGTTCAGCGTGGTAATCAAGCTTGCCATCAGGCCCGACCAATAGTATTGTTGGTCACTCTGGATGTTAAAAATGCATTCAACTCAGTGTAATGAGTTGTTGTGCTCGAGCATAACTTCATAGGGTTCAACTATCTCCAGGTCATTATGCAGAATTATCTGAGGATAGTCAGATGATGTATGAATAAGGAGATGGCAGGAGAATGAAGGAGATCATCTCTAGAGTGGCAGAGGGGTCAATACTCGGCCCCGATTTCTGGAATGTCTCGTATGACGGCTTGTTTCGTCCCAAGAGGCCACATGATGTATTCTTGGTAGGATACGCTGATTATGTCTGCTAACCTACTCCAGAACTGGCTCAGTTACAACTGAATCAGGTGATGATTCGGGTCAATTCTTGGATGAGGAGCCATGGACTTGGACTGATGGTTGCCAGTACTGAGATTGTCATGCTCACCCTATAATGAAAACAGTCAGCATGTATACAACACTAGGTTAAAAATAATTTTCAGTATCCCAGACATAATTTGAAACTGGTTGAAAAAACACCATCTTACATGGGAAGAAAGTTTTTCAATAAATTACCATCTGATATTAAGGCATCAATTTGCTCAAATGCATTCAAAAATAATGTTAAGAATCTATTACTACATAAAGCATACTACAAAATTAATGAGTTCTTGGATGATGTTTTTTGATTTTATTGCTGTGTTATTTTTCTCTTGTTCTGTATTTCTATGTTAAATTGGGACTGAAGTTTTTAGTCATTAACAGGATCATTCAGTTCTTGGTTTGGCCATATAGGATTGTTATGTAGATATAAGTAAAATTGTACTATATTGACAATGTCATCTGTTTCATAGCTGCGCTATTATTATGGAAACGTTTTGTGACAATAAAGATTTATTTATTTATTTATTTATTTATTTATTTATTCACCTGACGGAGATTCCTATGATTGTGGGTTCTGTTGAGATCCAAACAAAAGGTGCGGTGAAGTATATGGGTGAGTTGCTCTTTTGTGACTTGTGATACTGGGAGCACATCCAGATGGTTTGCGACAAATGCAGCAATTAGTGGATGTAGGTATATATATTTGAGGAATTTATTTGAGGCATGTATGTAAGAAATAACACAGGTCTGCGACATAAAAATTGTTTAAAATTGAATAAGTGATTTTTATAGTATTTTCAACGCTAATTTCGGGAAAAATAGCGAAAAAATTCCATCACGTACAGTTATTCCACAAACTGCTTGTCTATTTTTAGCTTTTTTCGATATTTTTATACATAGTTCCGTACTCTAGTGAGTTTGAATTTTTGTTTTTAGGATCTTTATGAACTGTTATTAAGCCCATAGTACTTTTAATAAGTATAAAAAAAATACTTTAAGGTATTTTCAGTTACTTAGCTGTTTTTTTACTATACAAGTTGTATGTAAAATAAAGAGTTGATTAGGAGAAACCAGCATTATTTTCATGTCGGTGCTTGTCCATTGCCTCTCCTCCCTCGCCATCCACTTACTGACTCACTGAGCATATTTCATGTCGGTGCTTGTCCATTGCCTCCCCTCCCTCGCCATCCACTTACTGACTCACTGAGCATCTTTCATGTCGTCAGTGCCTGTCTGCCACAATGCCCATCCCCCTCCCCATCACCTAGCAGTGAGCTTCTGCTACCTGTTCTTCAGTTCACAGTATCTCTTCACTCTGTGCTGTTCACATGCTGTGGTTACTAGTGATTTGAAGTAGTGATTGTGAGAGTAGTATTAAATGATATCTCGTGACACACGGATAGTTGGCAATAAAGTGTGAATCAAATAACTTTCAGTGATTTTTTATCGAACTACAAAGAACATAATTCAAGGCATCAGCCTAAACAGATTATTTTCTTGTGGTGTGAAGTTGTTTTATGAAAAATGGCTACCAGAGGATGTATCAACTCACCATATTGCTTCTGCTACATTTTTGGTAACTATACAGTTAAAAAGAAACAAAGAAACATTTCCGATTTTGTTGAAAAGGTATATTTTGCCTATTTTGGTATAAAGTTGGGTGATCAAGACAAGTCTTGGGCCCCACACAAAGTTTGTTCAGTGTGTGTTGAAGAACTGAGACAATGGTTTCAAGGTAAAAAGCAGTCATTTCGTTTTGGAATACCAATGGTTTGGAGGGAGCCCAAAAACCATAGTGATGACTGCTATTTTTGTTCTTGCAATGTTCAATGTTTCAATTTGAAAAACAAAAAGGATATTTCTTACCCTAACATCAAATCAGCCATTCGCCCTGTTCCTCATGGACCTGAAGTTCCTCCAGTTTCTTTGGATGGTATTTTAGATGACCACGAGCCATTGGCTCAGCTAGGTGAAAATGAAGAAGACAGTGATGGCTACGATCCTGGCACAACCGATCCCATTCCATTCTCACAATCTGAACTGAATGATTTAGTTAGAGACATAGGTCTTCCTAAAGACTCGGCAGAACTTTTAGGGTCTAGATTTAAAGATAAAAATATGTTGGCTCCGGGTATGTCCTTTTCTTGGTATCGTTCCAGGGAAAAGGAGTTTGTATCTTTTTTCTCTCAAGAAGGTGACTTGGTGTTTTGCAATGATGTTCCTGGACTTATGGCACGTTTCAAAATAGAATATGCTCCTGATGAGTGGAGACTTTTTATAGATTCTTCAAAAAGAAGCCTTAAAGCAGTGCTTCTACACAATGGCAATAAGTATGCTTCTATGCCAGTTGGACATTCTGTTCACTTGAAAGAATGTTATGAAAACCTTGAACTGGTTTTAAACAAACTCTGCTATTCAGACCATAAATGGACACTATGTGGTGATTTGAAAGTGATCTCAATGCTGCTTGGTCAACAAAGTGGTTATACAAAGTTCCCTTGCTTTCTCTGTGAATGGGACAGTAGAGACAGAAAGCAACACTACATTAAAAACGTTTGGCCCTTGAGAAAAACCTTACAGGTGGGGGTTAAAAATGTTGAGAGGAAAAGCCTTGTGGATCCCAAAAAGGTATTACTACCACCACTCCACATTAAGTTGGGGTTAATGAAACAATTTGTAAAGGCATTGCCAAAAGAAGGGGAGTGTTTAAAGTATCTTTGTGGACAGTTACCTGGTTTATCCGAGGCAAAACTAAAGGAAGGAGTCTTTGTCGGACCAGACATTAGAAAACTGATGAGAGATCCCAATTTTATGGACAAAATGGAAACAAACAAAAAAGCAGCATGGACATCTTTTAAACTAGTTGTTACCGGTTTCCTAGGAAACAAAAAAGATCCTAACTACAAGACAATCGTCGCAGACATGCTCGACAACTTTAAGAAGCTGGGATGTAACATGAGCATTAAAGTTCATTTCCTCCATTCACATCTAGACTACTTCCCTGCAAAACTTGGTGATGTAAGTGAAGAGCAGGGTGAAAGATTCCACCAAGATATCAAGGAAATGGAAAGAAGGTATCAAGGAAGATGGAACGTCAACATGATAGCGGACTACTGCTGGATGCTAAAAGGAGATGACCCTCAACGAGTACACAGCCGGAAAAGCAATAAAAGAAGCTTCGACGGAAAGCAAAAGCGTTACTATAAGGAC
Source organism: Stictocephala bisonia (assembly GCA_035578905.1). Taxonomy (NCBI): domain Eukaryota; kingdom Metazoa; phylum Arthropoda; class Insecta; order Hemiptera; family Membracidae; genus Stictocephala; species Stictocephala bisonia. Next base: position 17,197 of record JAQJVL010004740.1, read on the forward strand.
TTATGAGCTTAAAGAGAAATGTAAGTGTACTAGATATGTAGTTTATAACATGTATTATACATGAAATAAAATCCTTTAACTTAAGAAAAAATTTGAAAAATTGCTAAAATTTTGTTATTATACCAAAAAGTAATTCCTTTTTTGTGAGAAAACCTTACGTGATAGAAAAAAATGGATTGCATTTTTGCAATCAGCGCTGAAAAATACATAAAAATCAGTTATCAAATTCCAAACAATTTAAAAAAATATTTTTTTTGTAAACCTGTGTAATTGTTTACTTTTTATTGTAGATAAATGTTGTTTTTCTTCTTTATTTTACATTTATAGTCTCCATATCTTAGATATTAATTTATTGTAATTTGTATTAACAAAACACATCCATTTTTGTGTGCTTAAAATATTTTCTTTTCTATATATCAGTAATTTGTATAAATTTGAAGTCATTTAATCATTTGAATATTTATTATCAGAATGTCAGGTGATTGAGAAGTAAAACTAATTTATTTTAACAAAATTTACTGTCCACTTCTTATGATATAATAGTATTAACTGAAACATGGTTAAATATGTCAATATCATCTTCTGAACTGTTTAATAATATTTATAATGTATATAGGAAAGATAAAATATACTAGGAAGGTGTTAGCAGGGGTGGAGGATTAATTGTAGCTATAAATAGTAATTTTAGGAGTCAACGGTGTCAAAGTATGGAAGTAGGTAATGAGAGTTTATAGGTAAAAAATAGTTACTCTAATTGTAGTAATAGTATTTATATAAGTGCAGTCTATTTTTCTCCTAATTCTAATATTCAGTTGTATTTAGATTTTTATCATAGCTTCGATATGATCAATAATTATTGAAGCAATCATATTTTATTTATTGGGGATCTTAACCTGCCTGTTTTTGATTATAATACAAATTTTTCTAATGGTAATAATTACTGTACGGAATTGTCATATTTCATTAATCTACATAATTTGTCGTTAAAAAATTATATTCTTAACCATCAAGATAAAACGTTGGACTTGGTTCTGTTGACAATTGACATTGTAGCAGTTCACAATAATCCAGATTCAATAGTACCTGTGGACGCTTATCATCAGGTGCTGGAGACAAGAGTCAAGCTGGCGAGTCCATTGTCTTACAGGTCAAAAATAGGTCTTATAGGCCAAAAAATTACCCATTCTATTACTGGGTTCTACAAATTTTCACGACCTTTACTTAAAGCTGTCTGATTTGAATTCGGATATTCTTTATTCATTATCAGATGTTAACCCAAGCAGTGTCAGAATTGTATAGTAAAATTTACAGTGTTTTTGATGTTTGTTGTAAAAAGAAAACATATCATGCATTGAAATATTTTAAGTGGTTTGATTGTAATATAAAGCTTAAAATTAAGTTAAGGAAAAAATATATAAAAAACAGTCCAAGAGAGAATTACATAACATTTTCTGAAGTGAGGGCAAAAGTAAAGAGAGATGTATATTCTGCTTGTAATAATTATATTCAAAACATTGAAAATCAAATTACTAATGATTGTACAAGATTTTGGAATTTTTTGAAAGATAAAAGGACACTGTCAAAAGAAGAGTTTATTATTATGTATGAAGATAAACAATTAAATAGAGGGGAGGATATTGTTGAACATTTTGCTGCGTACTTTAGATCTGTTTATGCAGAGTATACAGCATATCCTTCAAGGGCAGTGGCTCTGGCGAGTCCTTCACTCCTGGAGTGTTCCAATTTGAATATTAACTGTGTAACGGAGGAGGAGGTTATCTGGTCTATAAGGCAATTAAAACCCAAAAGGACCGTAAGTCCTGATTTAATTCTTCAGTTTATTTTCAAAGGATGTATGGACATATTTGTTAACCCTAAACGTGGCAAAGAATAGCAATGGTATAGCTTAAAAGTGTTTCTCTGGTGGCAAACGATACCATTGATATCGAATTTACAAGTCTATTTTTAGTGGTTATTTTGTCACACAAATTACCATTAAATCCTTTCATATTATATATCTTTAAACTTGCAATATTCTCAAGAGAAATATATTAAATTTTTTATGAAAATATGCTTAATGGAATTTTCACAAAAAAAGAAATAAGAGTAAGTACAAAACTTGCCTTAACAAATTTCCCCACGCCCGAGCATTTACGGCAAAATAACAAACACTCCCCTAATATATACGGTAGGTAATTTTTGAGTGGGAAAGAAGAGAGCTACATCCCTAAATTGGGAATTTTATTGACAACAAAGCAAACCGTTCATATTCTTTCTAAATGGTCAATATCAATGTCATTCGAATTTTATTTTAATTGATGTTTATCTATTTTCTGTACTGGCAAACGATACCAAATTAGTATCGCATTGCTTTCGGTCTGTTACTAAGTAACAGTATTGTTTATATACTTGATTCGTATATGGTTCGATTCGTTATGAAATAGTCAACAAGAAATACTTATTTTAGGCGCTTATTTATATCTTGGCCCAATTTATATCAGCTGTTGAAAAGACGAATATTCCGTTGCGCACTAAGCTGTCTGGACATCCTGGTTATTTCAATCGGCCGCTCGGTTTACATACGTTGAAATTGTTTGTAATTTATTCTTTTCATGATTTATGTTTGATTTTGTGTTATTGTTGATTTACAGTCATACTTTTACTCAAAAATTTAGTTTTTATATCACCAAGATATAATTGTTCAACTCTTTGTAAAAAATATTTTTTTCTCAAATTTCATAAATAGTTTTTCTTTTAGTATAATAAAATAATTATTATCATTATAACTCAATAAAAATGATATTTTCTGAAATATAATTTCATATGGAACAAAATAAACTAGATTTTATAAAATAAATCTATAGTTGTTAATTTTTTTCCAAATAAATTTGCATGTAACTACAATTTTAAAAAAATACAAATTTTCAAAAAATTCTAAGTGAAAATGTATACAACAATTTGAACCAAACTTTTCCTATATCTTGAAAAGAACCTTTTTTTACACACTTTGTATATATTTTTATTTTGCCAGTAAAAATTGTGTTAGATTTTATTATTACGATTACTTTTGAATTTTATATTTCAAGATTTACAAACTTTCATATTTTACTTACAATAAAAATTATATACATATATATAAAACAGTGCAAAGCATATGAAAAGAATATCTAGCTATTTCTAAACAAAATAATATAAAACATGGTACATTTTAGTACAAAATAATATTCATCACAGAGTTTTAAAGTATTTAGCTCAAAAAAGTGAAAACTGGCTTGCAACTATAGAGTTTCATAGCTGCCACGTCTAGGGTTAAACCATTAACTTTCATATTCAATTTAAGTTTAACAAACAATGTTGTTCAGGAAAATAGAAAATTTCTAGAGTAACACCAATTTTTAAGTCTGGAGAAGTTAATTTAATCAATAATTACAGGCCAGTTTCCATTTAATACCCTTCAGCCAAGATTTTTGAAAAAATAATTCATAAAGATGTTTTGCTTATATAACAAAATATATTTCAAATGACCATCATGGATTTTGGCCTGGGAGATCAGTTGAAACAAATCTAATTACATTTTCAAAATATATTACTTCAGGGTTAGATAAGAAATTTCAAACTGACTGCATATACAAGGGCTGTTTTTTAAGTAAAGGCCGTTGTCCCGTACACGGTAGTAGTTCGCATTCCTGCCGTAACGAGCGTGCACCCCGCCTCCCGGCATTCCTAGCGAACAACTTCATGTCAGTTGCAGCTCTGTAGCTAACCTGTACGCATTACTGTGGAACTTTAAAATGTTTAAGGTAATCGAATCGCCTGCCACGTGTGAGATTCGGTCGGTGATTCGATTTTTGACTACAAGAAACATGTCGGCTGCTGACATTTACCATCAGCTTTGTGAAGTGTATGGTGCCAAGGCAATGAGTGAAGGTAAAGTGCGAAAATGGGTCCGAGATTTTGAAAATGACCGAAAAAATGTCCACGATGAAGATTGCTCAGGCCGGCCCTCTCTGATCACAGAAGTTTTGGTTACTGCAGTTGACACAAAAATTCATGAGGACCAACGGTTCACGATAACCACTCTCTCTATGAAATTTCCTCAAGTGTCCAGGTCAGTACTGTACAAAATTGTGTCAGAAAACCTAAACTTTAAAAAATTGAAGCAAGATGGGTACCCAAACTCCTCACTGAGGATCACAAAAAAAAGAGATTGGACAGCTCTTTAACTTTCTTGACCCGCTACGAAGAGGAAGGAGACAACATGTTGAGTCGAATTGTCACAGGAGATGAAACATGGGTATCCCATATCACTCCTGAATCAGAGCAACAGTCCATGGAATGGCGGCACACAACATCTCCGGTTAAAGTCAAAGCCAAGCAAACGCTGTCGCGGCGCAAAGTCATGGCAACTTTGTTCTGGGACAGGCGCGGTGTTTTGCTAGTGGACTTTATGTCGCGAGGAATGACGATTAACTCAGAAGCCTACTGCGCAACCCAAGCCAGGCTACGACCCGCCATTCAGAACAAAAGACGCGGCATGCTGGCAAAGGGAATTCTGCTCCTCCACGACAATGCAAGGCCTCACACCGCTGCTCGGACACAGGAAATGATCGACTCTTTTGGCTGGGAAGTTTTGAATCATCCGCCGTACAACCCCGACCTTGCTCCGAGCGATTTCCACCTTTTTCGGTACTTGAAAATTCATCTTGGCGGGAAGCGCTATGATGATGACGAAGAAGTCAAGACGGCCGTGAACTCCTGGTTGTCAGAGAAGGCGGCAAATTTCTTTTAAGAGGGGCTTCAAAACTTAGTTTTAAGATATGATAAGTGCCTTAACAAACAAGGCGACTATGTAGAAAAATAAAGAAAAGTATGTAGATTCTGAAAATAAATGTATTTTGAAAAAAATAATTGATGTTTATTAAAAAAAAAAAAAAAAAAAAAAGCCCTTACTTAAAAAACAATCCTCGTACATATGGATCAAGCCAAGGCGTTTGATAAAGTTGATCATTAATTGCTTTTAAATAAATTGAACTATTATGGGTTTTCTGTTGGAATGTGAATTTTTTTAGATCATACCTGGTAGACAGAGACCAATATGTATCATAAGGTGGTTTTTGTTCAGATGCATTTTAAGTCCAATCAGATATCCTCAAGGATCTAACCTTGGGCCCTAATTGTTCAATATCATGATTAATGATATAATAAGTGTAATTGACCCTTCGCACCTGGCAAATGAATATATACCCAGCCTCTACTTTGTCTCAAACATGGTTAACGAACACATCCAAAATGAAATATTTCTGTCGATAGTGTAAATGATAGTTTCTAAAACGTCCGCTAGAGTGCAGCATGTCTTTGGCCAACACCCTCAGCCTATCAAAAACGTAAATCGTCTATGAATGAAAAGGGCTGGAGTAGCCAATACATAATTACATGTTACTTTAAAATAGGGTAAAATAATTTCCGCATGCTAAGGATTAAGAATTCTCAAAAACTATTATTTGCTGATGATCTTAAAATCTTTAGATGTGTCATGACAACAAGCAATGTTGAAGAATTACAAACTGATATTAATAATGAGTTAATTTGGCAAGATAAGAATAAGATGATATTTAATATAGATTTATAAGTGTACGGTAATGTCTTTTCATAAGAATGTTCATTTAAATAACTTTTAATATAAAATGAAAAATGCAATATTGAAAAGAGTAGATAATGTTAAAGATCTTGGAGTTTATTTGAGTTACAATTTCTCATTTCGGTATCACATTACAAGAATGGTTGCGTCTGCAAAGAAATGTTTTGGTTTTATATTTCGCAATGGATTTGGTTTTAGTAAGCTGTCAACTTTGTTGCGATTATATTATGCCTTAGTGGGACCCTGGTAAGAGTTTGCGTCAGTCATTTGACATCCATTTTTTGTAGTTGATAAATCTTGTTAAATTAGCTAGAGGTAAATTGGATAGTCAGAGAGTTTGGGAGACTTATCATGTGCCACAGTTCAATAATATGAATGTGGCTTTGTTTATTCTGCCTCACTGCACGACTTTGGTCCTCGTCAATTCTCCGTTGTGTCAGATGATGAGATTGTACAACTTAGTCCTGAGCAGTCCTACGGCTGGTGAGTTAGATATGTATATTTTCCATGATAACATAATATTGTACAGGAAAAAGATTCTAGTATTACTTAATTAACAAGGTTTTCTTTCTTCTTTTTCTTCTTTAACTGTCCGTAATGTTATTGCACATAATTCTCTCATTTATTTAATTCATTTGTTTTACTGACTATTTATTAAATTTGTTGCAACTGTTGATTGATTCTTTCTTTTATCAGAATGTTCTGTTAAGTAGAAACTAAAAAGTATTTATTTAATATTTTTTAAAAGTATTATTTTAATTATATACTTTAAATTTCCCTTTTTATTTATTAATGTCATGCGGCGAGTGGGTAGACACCGCGGTCAGGTATTTACTCAGTGAATACTAGTATTTACTTTGATTAATGACATTTATTAAGACAGGCTAATACCAAGCACACAGGATTATAAAAGATTAGAACAATATGTTACTTCGATACGAGGCTAAAACAGTTAATTAACTACCTACAGCATCAAGGAATGCTCAACACATTTATTATTCATTACTACCTCCACTATGAGCGTTCATAGTAGTTAGGTTAGAAAAATAGAGTTGGTAAAATTTAGACTGGAAAGCTATGAAATTACGTTGAAGTTAATACATCATCAATACTAATATGGCTTGATCCAACCTGGCAGAGTCTACTTACATGAGAGCTCCCAGTGGCTACCGTGCTCAGCGCAACATGACAACTAACTCGATATTCGGGCTCCTCAGAGCATCGCATAAAATCCCCTCTTTTGTCACCAAGATGACATTAATACCTTATTTGGTCATTCTCCAGAACAAAGGATTCTTATTGGCCGTGGCTTTTGAGACCAGTAAACCAGCACACAGGATGTGCGCACTTCCTCCGGACGGTCTAATTCTGTATTTGTGGAATATTACAACTTTTCCTTGATTCTTTTATTTCTTAAAATGTGAATAAAAATTAACACCAAAGTATCGTATATTTTAATTATCAATATTGTTTCTGGATTTATTAGTATATTATGCTGTTCATACACAGGTAGTGTCAGAGCACTACATTCGCCCCTTCAAAAACAAAAAAAAACTTTTCTTTAAAAAGTTTTTTTTTCAATATTTCCCACTACTCAATGTAAACTACTACAATAATGTACAAGGGAAATGTGGTATCGCACGCGATAAGCCAGGGTTATTGGACTGTCGCTACAATCTCTTACCACCCAGATTAGATAGTTTGAGCATTCCTTTAAATACCTGATCTGTATTTATATGTACATAAACAAAATTTGCACATGAATTAAATCTAGAATTACACTCTATCACTATCCCAGTTAAACCTACGACATCAACTAATAGCTATTATTACTTTCAACAACCATTATTACATATAATATTCAAATTTTCAACCTGAGAGTGAGCATTAATATAAATTGATGCAAATGATTACAAATAACTATATCTATGCACATACAAAATTATTACAACATTACTATTAAAATTCCCCATTAAACTACCAATCATATTCATTGATACTTTCCAAGGATTTTCCGAAACTATACTATCTTTTGGAATTGTCTTATTCTTTACATTTTTCTTTCTCTATAACTTTAAGGCTATTTGTACTGTAATTGTACACCAAGGATGTTACGTCTGAATCATAAGTGGTGGTCTACCACTTGTGGGTTGTTTATCTAAACGATAGTTAAGTTCCCGGATGTCTACAATCGCCTTGGAAACGAGAGTTGGTCAGTTTTACACTTACCCTCCAACTGTTAACATACTTGAACACGTCTCTCATATTTCGTCCCCTATACCCTATTACCCACAATGCTATTTGAGTTTAGTTTCGATACATTTACTTTCCTAAATTCAAATTCATCCTCACGCGAGTGGATTCACGTGGTAGTGTCGGTTGACTCAGAATCTCTCGCCATACGTCGGCATTGCTATCCCCTTAATTCACGGGGTCGCTACTCCGCAGGTGCCCATCTTCCTCTATCTACCGCGCGGCTACCAGACCGAAGTCCCCCGCGTGCGCCCACCTCGTCTACCACGCAAGGAAGTATTTCCGGGGAGGCGGCCTACATCACCATTGACCATCAACCAGCGGCGGAACGGGCTCCACTGCACGTGCCTAGACCTCCTACTCCACCCACAGCTGACAACAGGATACGCCAGAGGCGGACCTCTTTATGTTTCCACTAAGTACGTACAAATTTTTGAATTTTGAAACTGATATTGCATAATAAAATAACCCCTTTATTAACACTAACTATTCAAATTATAATCAAGCTATATCTATTACACAAATAACTACTCATTACTAAATAGGACACACAATACAAGATTATATACTAAACAAAAGTCATCTACATACTAGCATAATCATATTTTCCAATAAATCTAGAAAATTAGTTAAATACATATTGTATATATTTCATTTTATATTCTTCTAAAACAATAGTGCAAATCACTATAAGAGTATTCCTGGATACCAAATACTTAAAACCATAGATCATAAAGGTAATGTTTAATCAATCTTTTGATCAGTTAACTTTGCTACTATATTACACACCTAAATCTAATATTATTGGTTTAAACATATCAACCCAAAAAGCACTACTCTCACTAATATCATAGCAGTGATTATTTATCCCTAATGTTATCTACTTCACAAATATTCTTTTTTTTCTTTAAGAATAGTGGTAACACAATAACACACATAATATCAATAACACACATAATATCATAATATTACTTAAAGCCATGCTTACAGGATAAATTGTGGTAATTTTGATACTTATTCACATACTCGTGATTTGTGAAAAATAGATGTATAAAATTTTTTTTTTCACTGGTCACTGATTGGTCGTTTCACTTCTCTCTGGAGTGGACACTTAAATCTGTTTTAATACATGCTAATCCATGATCTTATGGGTAGAACTTTAAAAAATGTGAAGCCTGGATAGGTTGACACTGACACTCTCAATGTTCACGATGACCAGTTGGGTGGCCTTTCATGTGTCGAGATCCATCCATTTATGTTTTCTAGTTCCATACTAGAAGTCGGGCTGCTCTGAAGGGCTTGTAACCATGCTGTCTGGAAGTAGTATTTAATGATGCAGAACTGCATTGCACACACGATTATGAGTAGCACCATAACAATGAGTCCTAATACCATCTTGTCGTCCTCCAACATAAAAACTATTGACTGCAGTGGTGTTGTAGGTGGAATTAAAGTCCCCTAACATATTGATGTAGTGGTTTAAGATGATCAGCTTCGATAGTGATTATTAGGTGATGAGGTAGCTTTGGTAGTGGTAGCCTGCCTCTACTTGAAGGTCCGAACCCAGGTCTATTGGTAGTCACCGCAGTTCCAAATGTAGTTGATTGGATGGTGCTCCTCCTATATCAATTTCAGGTGCGTTACAACATTTTCATGGAGATGAGTGTTGAAGGTAAGTCCATTCTAGGTGTGGTGTAACCAATGGATATATATCAGTGATTCAATGGTGGCTTTATGATAGATAATGAAACTCCAAACACTAACTGAATAGTTTTTTTTTTTTTTTTTTTCTCTAAGTTCAGTGTAACATAATATTATATATTTAAAAATGATGTATTTAACTGTCATATTATGTAATATATACATAATTGTTAAGTAGACTCTTGCCAGATTAGTTCATTTACAGTTATATCTATATTTAATTTATTTTTTTTTCATTATTGTTATCATTACAAACAAACAAAAATGTATGAGTAGCCAAAGATTAATGGTCTGAGGTAACATTATAATAAGTATAAAGTTATATTACTCTCCTAACTTACTAACTAACATAACTCACTTAGTACATGATTAAATAGTTTTTTTTTTTTTTTTCTTCTTTGAGTATTATCATTTGAGCTATTATAGGCATAATACGAAGGGTATAATATTTTAATATTACTGGTATCATAACATTTACATAATGACTAGATCCACTCTGTTTTATTATCCTTTATTTCTACTGGTAGAGAACTTGTCTGCTGGTCTATTATATATATATATATTGCTACGGATTACTACTATTAATATGTATTACTATACTCTTTATTTATCAATTTCAATCGCTGTATTCTAGAACCTCCTATCATATGTATTTAGGATAACATATTACTCAATATTTCCCTGTCGTAACCGTGATCTCGTCCGTGACGCTGGTCCCTCAAGCTCTATATTATCAACAAGTTCTCTTACCGTTGGGACTTCCGGTTCCCAATCTCTATCTCTCGGGTCATCCGGTACATCGTCTGACATACTCTCGTCAGTGTCAAATGTAATGGGTTCTATTTCATGAACGACATCATTCACAAAATTATCCTCTACTAACAAAGGTCTATCAACCCAATTTAGTTCAACAAAATCTACATCATTACTCTGGTTACCTGGTACATTATCTACTTCCCCTGGTACTACGTTATGATCCTCCATAGGTTGGTTTATAACTTTGGAAATCTTATCTCGCCTACTACTATCATTACCTACGTTCTCAGAACATTTCTTTAATCTATTTAAATGTAAATTCGCACTTTTACCATTTATACTTATTGTATACACTAAATCGTTCAATTTATCCACCACTTGATGAGGTCCTGACCAGTAGCGTTTGAATTTTGCTTGCACTCCCCTTTTAATATTCGGATGGTACACATATACTAGATCCCCAATATTAAGTTCTAACAATCTAGACTTCCGGTCATAATATTCTTTATTTTTTATCCTAGCCTCTTCCGTTAATCTTGCTGCTAACTCATTTGCTTCAGTCAATTTTGCAGCTAGGTCGTCGACCGACGTTTGTTTATCTCCCGAGAACGTGTAATCATCATCAGTAGGTAATCGCATTTCTCTCCCATACATAAGATAAAATGGGGATTTCTTAGTGACTGGGTGCCTTGTATTCCTGAGTGCCATAAGCACATATGGAATATATTGATCCCAATTTCTAGTATCCTTACTTACATAATGAGACACCATAGCTGCTATGGTGCTATGTTGCCTTTCACACAGTCCGTTACTCATAGGGTGCATTAATGTTGTTTGAATTTTTGAAATTTTCATAAATCTACAAACTTCTTTAAATAAAATTGATAGAAAATTTGTCCCACAATCAGTTAACAAATATTTCGGCACTCCTAATCGGGAAATGATAGTGGTAACAAATACTTTAGCAACTGTTTCTGCAGTTTGATCAGTTATTGGTATCGCCTCAACCCAACGTGTCGCATGGTCTATGAACGATAACAGATAGCGGTTTCCATTCTTCGTGGTTGCCAATGGTCCCACTATGTCCATACTGACCATGTCCATAGGAACACTTACCGTCTGGAAAAGACCCATGGGTGCCGTATATCGTTTACCTGGTTTCCTTAAATTACAAGAATGACATTTAGTTACGTACTCAGTGACGTCTTTATGCATCGTTGGCCAATAATATCGTGCTTTAATAGAGTCTAAGGTTCGTTTGATACCCTGATGACCACCAAACACACAATCATGATGCGTTTCCATAACTCTAATTACCATACCCCTTGGAACAACTAGCTTGTTTACACCCTCATCCCGTTTATATAGCAACCCATCCAAGTCATGAATGAAATTTTCATTTGATTTTTTCAATATTTGATCAGTAATTTCTTTACAAAATGCTTTGCCCTGCAATAACCGCATCACGAGACCAAATAGGTCGGCAGATTGTTCTGATACGAGATAAAGCATCGGTGGCTTGATTCAGCTTCCCTTTACGATGTTCAACATTAAAATCGAACTCTGACAATTTAAGAGCCCATCTAGTTAATCGACTACTTGGATCCTTCAGTGAAAATATCCACTTTATGGCGGCACAATCGGTTCTTAGAGTAAAACGATTTCCGTACAGATAACACCTCCATGCCTTAGTGAGCATAACAACAGCGAGTAATTCTCTCTCCGTGGCTGAATAATTTTGCTCACTTTTTGATAGTGTTTTTGAAAAATACGCAATGGGGCGCTCCCCATCGTCATATTCTTGGCTAAGAATCCCGCCAGCACAGTAAAGGCTACAATCGCTGGTCACTATGAATGGCTTATCAAACTGTGGATAAGATAACACTGGTGGTGTTGTGAGTGCATTCTTCATCGTTTGAAAAGCATTGTCTTGCCGTTCCGTCCATTCAAACTTCCTATCCTTTTTAGTCAAGTCTGTCAATGGTTTTACAATTTCTGAAAAACCGTTAACAAATCGTCGATAGAATGAGCATAAACCTATGAACGACCGAACATCTCTAATGTTACGAGGCACAGGGTAATTTACGACTGCACTTATCTTATCGTTTTCCGGTCTAACACCCTCCTCTCCTATTACATGACCTAGGTAATGAACTTCTTTTTGTGCAAACACACACTTCTCAGGCTGACACACTAAATTTGCAGATTTGAGTCTCTGTAGGACCTCCCTTAAATTGCGCGCATGTTCTTCGATTGTTTTACCAATTATTAGAATATCATCTAGGTACACAAGAGCTCTCGTCCCTTTGAGACCAGTTAAAATTGAGTCCATAACACGCTGGAATGTAAGTGGGGCCGAACAAAGTCCGAATGGAAGTCTTTTAAATTGATATAATCCCTCTTCCGTAACAAAGGCTGTTTTATGCCGATCCTCTTTCGCTACTTTTATCTGCCAATACCCACTCATTAAATCACAAACTGAAAAATATTTACAACCCCCTAAAACATCTAATGTCCCCTGTAAATTTGGAATAGGATAAGAATCCTTCCTTGTTACTGAATTTAAAGCACGAAAATCCACACACAGCCTCCACGACGGCTTATAGTCAGGTTCAGCATCGACTGGCTTTTTCTTTAACACTAAAACGATTGGTGCACTCCAGGCGCTGTCACTTGGTTCAATTACATCCTTCATTATCATGTCATTGATCTGTTCCCTAACAACTTCTTTTTGCACATGAGGCAATCGGTATGGACGTTTTCTACTCGGAGCTGCATCACCTGTATATATATGGTGTTCTATTCTATTAGTGCATCCCAATGCTCTCTTCCCATCATAAAATACGTCACTAAAATCAGTTAAAACTTTGCGGATTATTTCCCTCTCCCTTTCTTCTAAATGCGCAATTTTCCTCTCAATTAACTCCTCAGTATTTACTACTTCTTTACCTAAAACCCCAACAACTACGGCAGGCCCCTTACTGTCCTGAGAGTCATCATTGGACTCACGACCGTAACTTGCTGTGTTCTCAACACTCACAGGTACTGCGGACTGACTGCCCTGTCCAGTTACCTTGGGTATGAAACTTATTCCATTTACACGAGGTAGTCTCAACACTCACAGGTACTGCGGACTGACTGCCCTGTCCAGTTACCTTGGGTATGAAACTTATTCCATTTACACGAGGTAGTACGAGCTCTCGGCTTCTATACTCCTCCTCAAGCACGCATACATTCACTCTTGCAAACTCTATTTTCTCATCTTTAAAATCTATTATCGCCCCTAATTGCCTCAATATGTCTAATCCTAGAATCCCTTCATATGGTATTTGTAACTTTCTACTAACCCTAAACATTATTGGATAGTTATTACCCTCTATACTAATCACCATATTCTGTACACCTAAAATTTCTAGGTTATTCCCTGTTACACCCTTTACTTCATCCCGGGTCGGAAATATCGGTTGACTACTGACGCCCTCCTTTATTAACGATAAAACAGCTCCTGAATCCACTAATAGCACTACTTCTTTATTCTCAATTAACCCTACTACTGTCAGGTCCCCATTAGTGGTGGTTGTTAAACTAGGTACAAACAACTGCTTATCGTTTATGTTTTTAGCTGGTCCGATAGGCGGACGCCTATCTAAACTACCGGACCCCTCATGTTTCCCTGATTCATCTTTGGCTTCGGACACTGTTTAGCAAAATGTCCTTTGTCGCGACAGTTAAAACACTCCATCTCAGCAGGAGTACTCCTCACCCCTTGGTTACGCGGTGAGTTTCGATATAAATTTTGACTATTTCCAGGCCGTCCTGACTCTTGAGAGTGATGACCAGGAAATTCACTTGACTGTGAATTCTGATAAAACGTGTTTGCATTTCTACGGTGTGTGGCATTTTGACCCCCACGACTATGAAACCAATTAGCCTGATTACTTACATTGGGCTGTCCCCTTCCGCGACCGAGGTTGGACACGCGCTTAGGTGAGCGGCAATCACGAGCTAAATGGCCTGCCCGATTACAATTATAACAAGTTGACAAAGTTGAAAAAACCGCCTTTGGTTCTCGGACTGGGTGGCTACGTTCATCTGCGGACACCATTATAGCATACTGCACTGCATCATCCCATGATTCCGGAAAGCGGTGACGAGTAACTTGTCCCGTGACTCCACTGAGGCCATGTAAAAATGCATGAAGCATTCTTTTCTCCGCCTCCTCCTGAACCACTCTTTGTTCAATCGGATTCAGAATCAGAATCAGAATCAGAATCAGAAACTTTATTGCCATTGATCAAATTATTACATTGAAATAGGCATTGTCACAATGATATACAAGGCTAACCTAAGACCTATCAAGATAAAACCTATACAATAACTATACAATAACTACCTAAACAGTCACTGTTGAATTAACAAATTCTTCAAAGGTATAAAAAGGATTATTTATAAGCCAGCAGTACACCTTAGCCTTAAAGCTTCTAATATTAGTGTCACGACGAAGTGACTCAGGCAACTTATTGTAAAATTTTACACAATTAACTCTAAAAGAGTTGCCTGTTATAGCTAGCCTGTGGTGTGGAATGTCAAGAGTACTTTTGTTTCTTGTATGGTGCAGATGTACCTCTTGCCTAGTATGAAATTCATGTAAATTATTTTTTGTGTAGACAAGGATACTGTAAATGTATAAATTAATAATTGTAAAAATGTTAAACTTTGTAAAAAGGGGTTTGCAGTGCTCCACAGGGCCCACTCCTGCCATTATTCGGATTATTTTTTTCTGGAGCAGAAGGATGTTGTGAGTATGAGAAGAATGGCCCCATATAATAAGTCCATATTGAATATGAGATTGAAATAAACCAAAATAAGCTAATTTCAAGTAATCAGTTGTTACAAGGTGTTTTAGTTTCCAAAAAAGGTAAATTACTCTTGAAAGCTTTTTACTTAACTGAAAAATATGAACTTTCCAGTTCAATTGACTATCTATATAGATACCCAGAAGCTTAACTGGCTGAACCAAATGTTCTGAACGATTATATCTTAGAGAAAATTCTATCCTTTTTGTTTTAGTGTTGTTGCATATTAACTTATTAGCCGAAAACCAGTCTAACACATAATTTTGAGCATCTAGTATGGTTTGAGAAGCAACTAATGGGTCTTTGTTAATGGCAAAAATTGTCGTGTCGTCCGCATAAATAACACAGTCTACTGGTGTATTAGAAGGTAAATCATTCATGGCAATTATAAAAAGAAATGGACCAAGGACTGAACCCTGTGGAACACCTGCCCTGATTGTTGTCATAGCAGAGTTTTTCCCTTTAACACAAACAAACTGTCTCCTATCAGCCAAATAAGATTTTAAAATGTCAATTGAGTTATTATCTAAACCATAAAATTCAAGTTTCTTAATAAGAATGTCAAAAGGTATGCAATCAAATGCTTTTGTTAAATCAAAAAGCACCATGGAAACTAATTTTTTGTCTTCAAAAGCTTGTAAAATTGATTCTGAAATTTTCAAAACAGCCATAGTTGTAGATTTTCCTGATCTAAATCCAAATTGGGAGTCAGTTAACAAATTGTTTGATTCAAAGAAATTACTAAGTTGGTTTAACATTAGTGATTCAAAAACTTTTGAGAAAATGGGTACAATTGAAATTGGACGGTAGTTTTGACATAAGGACTTTTCTCCACTCTTAAAGACAGGAATTATTTTACTTATTTTAAGTTGATCAGGAAAATATCCATCAGAAAGGCACTTATTGAAAATATGAGCAAGTGGAACGCTAATCAGATGAATGGTATTTTTAATGATAGCATTGGACAACCAAAAATTATCCATGGCTTTGGAGTTTGAAAATTTTGAAACTGTGTTAATAACCTCTTTAGGAGTGACAGGTTTCCAAAGAAATTGTCTGTTTCTGAAGTGGGAGGTGGGGTCTCCCAACAGGTCCCATGCTGAAGTAAGTGTCTGACTAATCTGACTGGTGAGCTCCTCAACTGAATCTGTGAAATACTTATTGAGATTATCAGGGTCGAGTGTGACACAGGGTGTACGTGTAGTTGTATTTTCTTGTGTAATTATGTCCCAGGCAGCTTTACATTTATTATTTGAATTTTCAATGTAATTTTCACAAGCAGCTTTCTTTGCAGAGATTAGCTCTTTTCTATAGGCCTTTTTCATAGAAAGATAAACGTTACAAGCAGCCTGAGCCATCACATGGTTAGAATTATACAATGTTTTGTAGACAGAATGATATGCTAACATAGTCTCTCTTTTTTTCCTTAAGTTATCATTATACCAATTAAATTTCTTCTTATTACCAAGAGGTTTACTGTTGGGCTTTACATCTTTTGTTATAAGAGGTGAACAATGATACCAAAGATTGACATATTTATTAAAAAAACTATTGAACATATCTCTTGCATTGTCAATAATATATTCAGGCTCCCAAGATACGTTTTGCAAAAAATTACAAAATAGGGACACTTGTTTTTCATTTTGTTTCCTTAACATAATTTTTCCATTTTTACTACCAAAAGGCTGTGAATCTATCGGTTTAAGATACCTGAATAGTAAAGGGTCATGATCGGCAAATGAACCCTGCAACAGTGTTAATTTATAGCATTCCTGAGAGAAGTTAACAATTACATTATCAATACAGGAATTTTTCCTCGTTGGTAGTTTATTAGTACATCTTAGATCTAGAGTTCGAAGCAAGTTTATAAAATTAATTGAAGATTGTTCAACCTGCTTTGCCATTTCAATATTGAAATCCCCGCAAACTATAACCTTGTTGCCACCCATTAAAACATTTTTCATTGCTTTTTCAAATTGCTCTAAAAACATATTAATATCTCCATTAGGAGATCTATACACACTCACTATATCCAACTTATCATCAACCAATCTAATACCACATATTTCACAGTTGATCTCCGAAGAAAACCTATGAAGATCAATCAGTTCAAAGGATATATTGTTCTTAACAAAAATGACAGAGCCCCCATTCTTACTTTTGGACCTACACATTATATTAGCAATTACATAATCCCTAGGCACAAATAGATCTGCTTGTTCTAAAGTTAGCCAATGCTCAGACATACAAACCACATCCACCCTTTCTAAATAACAAAGATGTTCAAGAAGCAGCACTTTATTCCTAATGCATTGGCTATTTAATTGCAAGATAGTTAGGTTCTTTTCCTGTTTTGAAATGGGCTCTTTATTTCTTTTAATTTCATTACAGTTAGGTCTATGCATTTTGTTCTTTACTGAGTCAGGAGGTGAATAGCCTATATTTTGTAGCTGTGGGTCTACCTTTACCACTGACCAAGACTTAGTGTTGCTAACTCCAAGCTTGGTCAGTCCTGACCGTTTCCCTGACTTAATATTTGAGCTTGATGAACTTTTCTAGCATAACTTAACTTATCTCTCATGATTTTCAATACAGTCTTAGCTAACATTTCTTTCCCTACCAAATTAAAGTGCTGCCCATGACTCGTGTGAAATGCCCTATCGCAAGAACTACTTTTAATCAGAGATACATTCAAGAAATGTGAACATGTAGATCTATACCTTATATTAGCAGTGTCTACTTCTTTATTAACACATGATTCCTGGATTAAGTCATGACGTCTTGGTATGTCCATAACAATGACGTTCATGTGCGTCAGTTGCGCCAGCGTTCTCTTTAGTGTTGATGTAGCTCCTGATGTTTGGTTGCGTGAGACATCATTAGCACCTCCAATCAAAAGCACAAAGTCTTTGTTGGTGAGGTCCTTGGTGTTAAGACTACCTACTGCCTTTGAAAAGGTAGCGCTTGGTTTCACAGATCCCTCAACACGGTATCCAAGACTCTTCGTTGCATCACCAAGTATAGAAGCAAGATTACGTCCATAGCTGTCTGAATATATCCTTACTTTTTTGGAACTTTGTAACTTACAATTGTTGCTGGACTTATTTTTTTCATCAAAATCAGTACTTGACTTACTTAGGAAAGACTTTGGTTCATGAGTTTGAGTCTTCATCAGGGGTACATCATTTTGTGCTTCTTCTTCTGCTTTTTTCAGGACATCAAAACTATTTCTTAGTAAAGGAAAGTTATTTTGTTTGGGCAAGCAGTTTAGCCGGCAACTCTTCCTTGTTGGCACAGATTCCCATCTTCTTGGTGAGGGTGAGATAGACTGCTCAAGATGTCTATTTGCTGACTCAGTTCCCTTATTAGTTTGATCAAGTAAAGGTTCATTTCTAGGTTTTCTATGTAACACCATGTTACTTTGAGCTTTCTGTTCTGTAGCCACGTCAGGGGAACATTTCCCAGTCTTTGCAATCATCATTGAAAAAATTAAACTGCTTTTTAAAGAGTAGCGGTTTATTAAGGTGTATGCTAGCAAAGAACGTTTTTTTATTGTATCCAACTCATCTAGCCTTGCCTTCTGGATATATTCAAAGTTAAGGGTCCCATCAGCAACAATGTCTTGAACCAAAGATTCAATAATCCAACACATGAACACTCCACAGTCATGTTTATTAGACTGCTCAGGACAAGTTACTGAAATAAAGTTTGCTGACAATAAGTCTTTACCAATGTATGTGCATAGTTTATTTGCAACTTTCTTAGCAGAGGATAAGTTGTAATTATTGTACGAATCAAAATAAAAATACCCATTCACAGTTTTGTCATAAATCAATGTGCTCCAGTGTGTTCCACTTACTTCCTCTTCTATTTCCTCAGAATCATTTACTGGCATTATTATTATGTCTTTATTAATTAATTTTAGAGGATCTAGTAGAAAGCAGAAATCCTTACAATTTTTAACTGCATGCACAATTAATGGATTTATTATTATAGAGGATGTTGATTTCAAGTACATATCATTTAGCATTTCAAAATAAGGTTGAACTGTTAGATCAGTAAGCCAATTCATGCTTAATAATTCATTACATATTTTGAGATTTGTAGTAAGAGAACAATCGGTTTGAGTTTCAACAGTTGCAGAGCATTTATTTTTTACAGAGGTGGGTGTGGTTTTAGCCTCTACAATAGATTTGTTATGTAGTAGAGTTGTAGAACTTGTTGATTCTTCATTTACAGATTCATTTAGACTTGAAAGGGAAGAATTATTATTTTCTTTTCTTAAAGAAAAGCTGAAATCATTAATTTTTACTTTTAGATTTTTGTCTTTGATATATTTTTCAATGTCCTTTTTGGAGCGAAATATTCTTCCTCCAGGAGACTTGATATATACATCTATTTTACCTTTACTACTGCCATTCTTACGTACCCGTTCTTCTCTAGTCCATCCATGAGGCAATGTGGAATGATTTGGCATCAATAATTTAGCCGAAGTTTCCATTCCACCAACTAAGTTAATTTCTCAATATTATATAAACAGTAATTCACTTGCCTGACACCACTAGGTTGCATGCACAAAAGTGGTGCCTGCCCTACCAGCTGTTTTATTTATTTTTGGCTTTAGAATTCTGTTGTCTGCTTAGCTGTATTTTCTTGACAGACGAAAATGGAGGGAAATGACAAGTAAAAGTTCATGACATGAAATGTTCCAAACATGAATAATATTGTTTTAAATTGTCCAGTAATAATACTTAACGAAATAGGTTTCAGTTTCAAATGTAAGAAATGAGTAAGTAAAGTGATAGTTCTTATAACCTATCTTTTGGTGTAACTCACCGTTATCTTAGGTTTAGAAAGGTGTCCCTCCTAGGCCTGTACCTATCATAAAACCTCTTAAATTCGAAATATTACAGCACCACTATAAAAACACTTCACAAGTCCACCATGTTTTTTCCTGACCCTCAGGACCTGATTGGCCCGAGGAGTAATTGTTAACGTGCCCAAGCGTCTTATCCGATCTGCAAACGCTTCCACACTTTCACCCCTTTGTTGGATTGCATTTGAAAGATTTGCATAGTGAAACTGTTGTGTATGTTTCCCTGTAAAACGGTCAACAACTTGCTTCTTGATTTCGTCATAATTAGCTTCCTGTCCCAGTAAGTCTAGTAATGTTGACAAGAAAGTCGCAGCTGGACCCTTCACCTTCATTTGTAATATTCTTACCATGTCATCTTTTGCCCAACGGCCTGTAGCCGCAGCATTTTCAAAATTTCGAAAGAAATCCTTGACCGATAGGCCAGTACCATCTCCTCTAAAAATCTCGATTAAATTCGCTACTGAGAGGTCAATTAGTCGGGCTGGAGCTACCTGTTGCACTTGAGGTGCTGCAGGTACCACATTGTTTCCTCCCACTCCTTCATTTTCCGGTCCATCTTGTTCTCTGAGCCTAAGAGGTGGCAAGGGTAAAGCAGGTGGGGATCGCTGCATGATTCTAATTTATCCTATTCTATTACTAAATATGTAACGTACAGCTTACCGTCTATTGTTGTTATTTAAGCCTAATGATACACTGACGATTTTTCTGAAAAATTCTCTTAAATAATTTCTTTTGCGTAACACCGTAAGATATGATATGACTCAGTAAACAACAATATAGCGGCCACAACTACCCCGACTCCAATTACAATCCCTACTAGGAAGGCCAGGATATTCTTTACCAAACCCATTAAAGTTAGTCAATAAAATCAATTATTATCTGTGTTACCCTAACTCTAATCACATTACTTTCGTCTGTGTAATTCGAACGACCGTTAATGTATCTTTCAATAATACGCTGCACTAAAGTCCTCAATAAGGTCTCACAGCCTTCTAAGATAAGGTCAGGGTTAGCAATCGGGAGATAGTATGGACTACTTCCTTGACTCATTGATAACAGGGACTATTGTTTGTCTTACTGTCCATGTACCCAACGCTCCATGATCATTCGGGTTTTAATGAGACCCTGAATCTGAACCCAAAAACCTGGGGTTGCGAGCATAACATCCAATACATCTAAATAAAGATCCTTTGTAAGCTGTGCAACATTCGATATCCCTAGTACTCGTGCAAGGTCTCCTATCATATTCTCCGGCATTAACTCAACCAATACCCTCACAACTTCTAATTCCACGCCAGGTAAGCTCTCAAACGGTGTTGACGTAATTTCTTCCGAAATCCTAGCTAACGCCTGCTCTGGTAGTTCCGTCATGTGAATAACTAGTACCTTACTGACATGTTATTCTAGCTAATACTTAATAGTGTAACTCCTTACTATTTAAACACAAAATGTACCAAGCAACAGTAATATCATAAACTCTGTGATTTGTATTTTTAGTTGTCCCCAAGCGTTCACACAAATCTTTACAATACGTCTAATTCTTCCTTCTAGGTACGTCATATATAATTTCTGGCACCGACTCACAAACTTTTACTTGCTTAACCCCTGATTTTAGAGTGTTACTACTAGTGTCTATCACCACCCTCTCTGTTACGGGAGGTGATACTGTCGGTTGTACGTGTTCGTAGTGTGCGGTAATTATGGCTACCCTCGTCCCAATTTTGGTATAAAGCTCAGACTTAAATTCTGTTTTCACAATGGTCTTTTCACTAGGAGGCCTACCAAAAGGTTGTTTCTCCATAAATATTTCGGGCTCCCTCTGACTCGATTTTCCCAACTTAGATCCCAGGTTGAGAAAACACTTCCCTCTTACAACGATATTTTAAATGATTGTACTAGTACCGCGACATTCCTCTTTTCATATATTGTCACTGATTCCAACTCAGCCCTGCTGACAAATTCTCTAACCAGCCACTTCAAGTTTTTCTTTGATTTATAATACTCTACACCTGTCGTTTGATACCGTGAATTTGCTAAAATTCCAGCTAAAACTTCTTCTCGAAATTCAAACCCATCTGCTGTATTTATACCAATCCACAAAACAACTTTCCTAGACTTTCCTATGTAATTATAATACACTGATCTTCTTAAATTTTCTAAAAACCCTTGTATTTTCCTTGGATACATATGTTAATTACTACTTATATTTACACACTATATCTATTGACCATTAATCTTTGCTTTGGGCTTCCAACTCTACTTCTCTACTACTATGGTCCCTTAATAATAAATTCCTGATTACGCCAGGATAGATCCCACTTCTGACACCAAATTTGTCATGCGGCGAGTGGGTAGACACCGCGGTCAGGTATTTACTCAGTGAATACTAGTATTTACTTTGATTAATGACATTTATTAATACAGGCTAATACCAAGCACACAGGATTATAAAAGATTAGAACAATATATTACTTCGATACGAGGCTAAAACAGTTAATTAACTACCTACAGCATCAAGGAATGCTCAACACATTTATTATTCATTACTAGCTCCACTATGAGCGTTCATAGTAGTTAGGTTAGAAAAATAGAGTTGGTAAAATTTAGACTGGAAAGCTATGAAATTACGTTGAAGTTAATACATCATCAATACTAATATGGCTTGATCCAACCTGGCAGAGTCTACTTACATGAGAGCTCTCAGTGGCTACCGTGCTCAGCGCAACATGACAACTAACTCGATATTCGGGCTCCTCAGAGCATCGCATAAAATCCCCTCTTTTGTCACCAAGATGACATTAATACCTTATTTGGTCATTCTCCAGAACAAAGGATTCTTATTGGCCGTGGCTTTTGAGACCAGTAAACCAGCACACAGGATGTGCGCACTTCCTCCGGACGGTCTAATTCTGTATTTGTGGAATATTACAACTTTTCCTTGATTCTTTTATTTCTTAAAATGTGAATAAAAATTAACACCAAAGTATCGTATATTTTAATTATCAATATTGTTTCTGGATTTATTAGTATATTATGCTGTTCATACACAGGTAGTGTCAGAGCACTACATTAATTACTAAATTTTTAATTTATTCAAGTTAGGCTTATATTGTTTTTTTAGATTCAATAATGTTTTGCACTTTTGTTCTATATTTGAAAAGAATGTTAAAAGTTACATAATCTTTATTTTATTATTGTAAGCTTTAGAATTTAGAATTTTTATAATTTATTGTCATCATCTCCTTGCATTAAAAATGAATAAATTTGTTTTATGAACTGCCATAATGTAGCCAGGTTTAAACCTGTATTTGGCATGAAAATAAATAAATGTCACTCGACAGACTGACGGGGAACGTATGTGTCCATAGAACAAGCAAAAGGCTTCTCCTCATGTCTACTGCTAACGTTACGATAAAGTAAATAAGGGTCCTTTAGGAGATTCAAAACATTGTATTTAGTGATGGGTCGGTTACATTTTTTTTTTTTTCGGTTCCGGTTCGGTTCTTTACTGAAATCGGTTCTCGCTTCTGAGTACTTTTTGAGAAAGTCTCAGAAACTTGTTCTAATACCTCTACATAAGTAAATCAACAAATTATGTGGAATCAGTCAGTAAAAACAGTGTATAGTATTTTGACGATTTCTGCAATATGAAGTATAATACACCCTACCCAGGGCGAGCCTCAGCTACTGGGCGGGTCGCAGGTGGCGGATAGCGAATGTTCCACCTCGTCATTGATGGGGTGGACAACTGCGAATAAGGGGAAACCCTAATAAGCAGTCCCGGACCGAGGTTCGCAGGGGCAGCTGAGGTGTGCAGCTGACGGGCTTAGTGACCCCGCGGTACCCTGAACTCATTACCACACACCTAAGGACCGCACTGAGTCCTTAGATAATGAACCGAGCATGGGAGCAGAGGGCAGCCTCACTGGCCAGCCCTTGTTTTCCATTGCTCGGGCCAAATCAATGTCGGGGGGGGGGGGGGGGGGCAGGTCTCTCTCCGATTCTGAATCCAACTTGGCTGAGGACCGCTCAGAGCCCTCAGACAAGGACCTTGGCACGGGGAACGAAGGTAGGGGCAGGCCAATCTGAAGTCCCCGCTGCTCGGGTCATGGGTTCGGCGGAGGGTGGCATGTCGCTCTCTGACCTCGAAAACATCCTTCTCGGAGCCCAGGCTCTGATCAGCTCGATCGGACGGCTGAGGCTCTGAATAGGATGAAGATAGCCAGGAGAAGCACTCCTGGCAATCAGAGGAAAAGGCCTATAGGCCTCAACTGACTGATCACTGGAGGGGGTCCTGTACAGGTCACTCCTCAGTGGTCAATCTAGTAAAAGATGAGGTACTCTCAATGAGGTTTGACCTCATTGGGACTAAGTATCTTTCCA
>JAQJVL010004741.1:0-41667 GCA_035578905.1 Stictocephala bisonia
GGTAATAAAATTTTCAGTTACAATTGTGTTTTAACTTAGTGACTCCTTTGTAAAATTTTTCTGAAAACACGTTCGTATTTTCATTCTGTTTCATGTTTACACCTACCATTTCTTTGTCTATCTGATAGTCAAAAATTTTTAATTTTGTTTTGCCTATCAACTTGTTTGCACCTTACTAGACCTTCTTTGTGTTCTTTGTTATTGAAAGGAAGTAGTTTTGATAATACATGTTCTCAGCAGTTTTTATTTCGTTATTAACTTTATTTTTAAACTTGTGTACTTTCTTTTATTCCAAAAATTTGGTGGATCAGCCTCCTAAATTTTAAATAACCTATATATTTCCTTGTTCTTAAGATCATTATATATCTATTGTTTATTACTTCACTGTTTCTATCCGTTGTTTTTGTTCGTTGTTTCATATTGTTTCCATACAAATACCATAGAAAACTTTGATGTTCACAATGTTATTAGAACAGATGTTAGCATAATTTTGTTTACTTTGGACCATTCCATACTGACTAATGAATCATACCTCTTTATATAATTTATTTTAGTAATGCTTAACGTACTTCAGTTATATTTTCTTTTGTACTAGCTCCACATTTCACATAATTTAAACTTGCGGATCTCTTGCGTTGATTCACTATTATTATCATAACTTAGGTTAACATATCATAAAAAAACTAAACCTAACATAACCTGACCAAACCAAACATAACATAAACTAAACAAACCTTACATAATCAAATCAAAGTAGACGTAGTAAATCAACAGAAAAGGTCCAAACTTGCTTCTGTTTGGATAATGATCCGAATATTTCGCTGCTTTTTTAAAAACACATACAAGTACGATAGTGATGACTCACCCACTCACTCAATAGCGTACGGTGGAGGTGACCTTCCCACCTACCCACACACGTTCAGTGGTTTTGACCCACCTTCCCTTCGTACACGCACATTGTTATTTATGGGTGGACGTCCAGCCATACACGCACGATGAGAATGACCCACCCACCAATACATGTACACCCAGTTCAATACAAGCCACTATCATATTTTGTTACTTTACTAAAATAAAAATGTGTTATATTAGTTATTAACTAGTAGGCCTAATATAGTTAGTCAACTGCTTCGTAAATAAGAGTCAAGTATCTTGATGTCTTAAATTAAGTCATTACATACATAATTAAAAACAAATTACCGAACGCAATTAAAAGTGCCCCGATGCTGAAGGCGTTCAAAACTCGTCTGAAAGCTGCCTTGATATCGGAAGCGTTTTACAGCACAGATGAGTTTTTGGCACACCAATGGGAGACCTACTAGTAGTGATTGGCTGACTGACGT
Source organism: Stictocephala bisonia (assembly GCA_035578905.1). Lineage (NCBI taxonomy): Eukaryota > Metazoa > Arthropoda > Insecta > Hemiptera > Membracidae > Stictocephala > Stictocephala bisonia. The sequence goes on from JAQJVL010004741.1 coordinate 1,344, forward strand.
AGGTGCTGGAGTGGATTAGTTCAAACGAATGAATGATTTTACTATTGTAAGTATGAATGTGACTATGTATTGAGTGAATGTTTTTTTTTTATATGTAACTTAATGAAATTGTTTACAAACTTGACGATTTCTATGCAATATTTGTATATTGTTTCATGAAATAAAACATTTATTTATTTATTTATTTATTTAAATGTTCAATACGATTTAATTTGTTTTATATCTTATTTTTATATACGGGTATTGTATTTTATGGCATTAGTGTTTATTAACAACCATATAAATATCATTTGTAGAGAAATTTTAATTTACAACACTCACAATTCTTATTATTGGAATCATAATACAAAGTTTGGTTTAGTGACCCACATAATTACAAAGCAAATCTAGTGTCTAAATCAGTCCCGACTAAATGACCTTGCCTTAATGACTCCAGAGTCGTGCTGGAGAGTCGCTAATGACTTGTAGTAAATGAGTCACTTCTCAACAGTTGTACGTGAGCTCATTATGGAATTTACAAGTAGTTTAACTGTCGTAATATTTACGTTACTTACAAGCAGGTGTTAATAAACACCACACAACGTGTATGGGTGGGCAGGTACGTTCACCACAGTAAGTTTATGTATGGGTGGGTGGGTGGGTAGGTGGGTTCACCACAGTACGTGTAAGGGTGGGTGGGTGGGTGGGTAGGTGGGTTCACCACAGTACGTGTAAGGGTGGGTGGGTGGGTTCACCAGAGTACGTGTATGTGTGGGTGGGTGGGTTCGTTCACCACAGTACGTGTATGTGTGGGTGGGTGGGTTCACCACAGTACGTGTATGGGTGGGCGGGAGGGTTCACCACAGTACGTGTATGGGTGGGCGGGTGGGTTCACCACAGTAAGTGTATAGGTGGGCGGGTGGGTTCACCACAGTACGTGTATAGGTGGGCGGGTGGGTTCACCAAAATACTTGTATGGGTGGGTGGGTGGGTTCACCATAGTACGTGTATGGGTGGGCGGGTGGGTTCGTTCACCACAGTACGTGTATGGGTGGGCGGGTGGGTTCACCACAGTACGTGTATGGGTGGGCGGGTGGGTTCACCATAGTACGTGTATGGGTGGGCGGTTGGGTTCGTTCACCACAGTACGTGTATGTGTGGGTGGGTGGGTTCACCACAGTAAGTGTATGGGTGGGCGGGTGGGTTCACCACAGTACGTGTATGGGTGGGTGGAAGGGTTCACCACAGTACGTGTATGGGTGGGCGGGTGGCTATCCACTACCGTTCATGTATGGGTGTTATTTAACAAAATTATTTAGTCACATAAAATGATGATTAAATGGATGATTATGGAAATAGATATTTTGTTACATGTTAAAAATGAATAGTCAACATAATAAACTGTATAATTATATACTAAATTATTTTTCTAATTGGTATAAATGTTTAATTTTTAATTTAAATGTTACTTCCCTACATTTTACATCTGTATATTGACTGATCTTTTATCAAGTCACCAATATACATATACGTATAGCTAACACACAAACAAATGCACCATTCGCAGATATTCTGTAGTTGGTAGAAATTTCAATTTAAGGGTAAAGTCCCTTGGGTCAAGGGAAGCTGAGGTCATAGTAGTCCAGTCTAAGGTTCCTTCTCAGTCTCCAAGTTTTTCTGAAAGACCCGAAAAAGTATGTATATTTATACACACAAACACATATGTTCAACCAATTTGCCTAATTTTGATGTTAAAAAGTGTTAGTTTAGCGTTACATACACACTCAAAGTCAAATACAAATGTACAATTTTAAAAACCTGATTTCTTGTTCATATGAACTTCACCTTTGGAAATAACTGCATTCGTGCATTTTCTGGTCATCTATTGCCTACATATATTTGTATACGGTTTGTGATGGAATAACACAAAAGAATTAACTTCCAAGAGTATACGGCATTATATCAGTTTCCCATCTTTATTAAGCTTACAAAAACAGCCTAAATTTACTTGACGCTATATGATACTGTTCATATTGATCTGAGTTCACTTCACGCTGTATGATACTGTTCATACTGACCTGAGTTCACTTCACGCTGTATGATACTGTTCATATTGACCTGAGTTCACTTCACGCTGTGTGATACTGTTCATATTGACCTGAGTTCACTTCACGCTGTATGATACTGTTCATATTGACCTGAGTTCACTTCACGCTGTATGATACTGTTCATACTGACCTGAGTTCACTTCACGCTGTATGATACTGTTCATATTGACCTGAGTTCACTTCACGCTGTATGATACTGTTCATATTGACCTGAGTTCACTTCACGCTGTATGATACTGTTCATATTGACCTGAGTTCACTTGACTCAGGGGCTTGGCTGTATGATACTGTTCATATAGAAATGTTAAATTAAGGAAATAAATGATTACTCGTGAAATTATTTAAAGTTTCAGATTTCTTTAGTATGTAGAATATGTAGATTATAAATGATCTAGATGGAAAGGTAAGTGAAATTAGATTTATGAAGCGTACCAGATAAGAGTCTGCTGAAAATAGGGATTCAGTTTAGATTAGGAGTAAAATAAGGATTAAAAGTAAAACGCAAAAAGTTGTTTTTAAGTAAACAAAACCCTAATTCCTACTTTATACAATTTTAGTATACGTTTTATGTTAAATTGTATTAGTCTTGAAATACATTTTACCTTTCATGACAGGAACTGTTCATAATCTATACCTATAAAAGGGAAATACCACTGACTCATTCCCTCATCGCTGTGATTAAAAAAGCACTAAGCCTTCGAGGCTGAAATTTTTTAGAGTCAAAGGTCTTATGTTGTAGATGTGCAATAAGAAGGGATTTTGAAAAATTCTTAGTAAATCGAAGATGGTAGCCTTTTTAGTGGCAAACATTTTAAATACCAAAAACAGCGTTCCTCTAATTGGACTAAAGTGGCTAAATGAACGATTCTACAGCAAAACTAACACCGTTTTCTGCGCCTGATTTGAGACGGTCTAAAACTTTGGCCCTATGACTTTTTGCTCTATTTCACCTCCTTCATCCTAAGGTAGAGCTAGATTTTCAGTTTGTGCGTGTAAATCAAATTGGTTAGTTTACGGTCTCTAAGAGTAGATTTGTTATCTAGGAGCGCATACTGTATTCAATGGGAAAATATCCAATTTAATCTAAACACATGTATCATAGGACACGGCTAAACATCGCGATAAACACAATATTTTATTGATCAGAGTCAAACTTTGAGCCTTTTAAAAGTACACTTACACATTACACTTTGACACTTTTTTAATTTAAATTTAATCTTCTTTATATGAAAGCTATTTATCACTAATCACTATTTCTCCAAAACTGTAAGTCCAATTGACTTGACATTTTTTACATATGTTTATCTTGGCCCTAGTTACTCACTAAGAAAGGATTTCTCTCTCCAACCTTGGAACTCCGACTTCTGGCCTCCAGTCGTACTACTGTACGTATAAGGGTGGGCGGGTGGGTCAACACCACTGTACGTGTAAGGGTGGGCGGGATGGGTCAACACCACTGTACGTGTAAGGGTGGGCGGGATGGGGTCAACACCACTGTACGTGTAAGGGTGGGGCGGGATGGGTCAACACCACTGTACGTGTAAGGGTAAGTGGGATGGGTCAACACCATTGTACGTGTAAGGGTGGGCGAGTGGGTCAACGCCACTGTAACATTTGAAAGTATATTTTTAATTCAAGTGTTAGGAATATTCTGCATATTTACACTTTTAATATCACTGTACGTGCCCGGCCTCAGTGAATGTTTAGAGATGGGAATGAGGCTTTATTCACTCCTTATTTGATCACTAAAAAAAGAGCAATGAATGTTAAGATTATATTAAAATTGTTAAGGTAGTAGATTAAACTAAGAACTACTGCCATGGTATTCTTATGGCAGCTAAATTAATTTATTGATTTATTTTATTAACAACCGTTGTATTTTAAACAAATTGGATAAAATTATGGTAGGATAAACTTTTAAAAGTTTATCCTACCATATTTATTAATTAAAAATAATTAATTTAGCACAGTAGAGAACTATACATAACATCAGATGTTCTAAATTGGATATTAATCAAACTCAATATTATGGCCGGCGAATCGGGCGGGTACAGCCAGTTGTCAATATAGGAGATAAATTGTCTTATATGGATTATTACAGTCGTCATAATTCTGATAATTTTCTCTTCCACTTACAATTCTTTTTATGAACTTTTCATAATTCTCTATTCTGGGAATAATTTGTCGTCTTTAGGTAATTAAAGTCTTTTTGTTTCTTATAATATTCTCTTCCACCTACCTATCTATTTTAAAAAATGTTCGTAATTCTCTTTAAATTTGAAATGAATTGTTTTCTTTAGCTGATTAATGTCTTCTTTTCTCTGACAATCTTATTTTTTCTTTTCGCGAATTTTTCATAATTCTCTGTATGTTAGTGATAAATTATCTTTTTTGGATGATTAAATTCTTCTTTTTCCTGATAATCTTCTCTTTCTTTTTAGGGACTTTTTTCAATTCTCTATACTGGGTATAAATTACCTTCTTTGATTGAGTAATGTCTTCTTTTTCTGATAATTTTCTCTTCTACATCCTTCCTTTTAAAGCAAATTTCTGTAGACTTTCTAATAGTATTTTTATGAACGATAATTTTCGATTCGTAAAGGTTACAAATATTGTAGATGCACAGCCCAAAAATATGGGTTTTAAGAGCGGATTAAAATAAACTAAAGATAATATTTATTATTTGTGATAATACAGTACGTATACTAAAATAGAAACAGGGACCTAATTATTAGAAATATTTAATTTTTATTGAAAGCGTAACCGAAGCAATTAAAAAAAAACAATGACTATACAGAACAGATGGACTATTGTTGCCAGCTGGTGGTGTAGTATCTGACAAAAATGGCTTTGGTTCATTACGGACCAACAATACAATAGCCACTGTAGTGAAATCTAGTTCCGACTATAACCATTACTACCATAATACTGATTGTTATGGCGGATGCATTTATATGAACTTTGTTGTATATATTGTACATTTTAAAGGATAATGTGGTAGTATTTATTATGATCATATGAATGAGTTTAGGACTAAAAAATCTATTACGATATAGTTTATACTTTCTACTTTATTCTATGATTGGTCTTAGATATATGTTCGTTGAGATTTATGAAAAAAAGAAAGTTCGGAATCATACTCATAGCTTGTATTAAACATTGTAAACACCGAACGACGTCCTTAACCGCTCTCGGAATGTAATAATTCGTATATTAAACTCATATCCCTCGTCATGTCTTCAATGTAATGAATATTGCGTTTTTAACTGTGGTGAAATATTTCTACCTAATATTTATGTAGTAATGTTATATATTGCACGTCGATTATCACAAAATTGATTATACTAAACATGATTTTGTTTAGTCTTGGCCTTTTTTCGGTACAAAATAAAGCACTCACGCATTGTACAGAGATTTTGGAATGGAAAAGAGTTCTTAATTAAAACTACCATTTAAACGAGCTTATTCTAGATTTTATTGAGAAAATTATGAAGACGTGATTTTGTGAGACATTTTAATTGATGTTGTAAAAAACAACTGTTAATGTAGTTGATATACAAGTAAATTTTTAAAACCCTTAGTAATTTAATTTAAAAAAATTTTAATTAAAAAAATTTAATCAACCGGAATACAGCTACTAATAATTTAAAAGAACATAGTTATATATGGAGAAGTAGATAACAAGTCTATTAATATTATACTAACAAATAATTGAAGGTTTTTGAATGAGAGAATAAATAGTCTATGATGCATACATAAACAGAGCAATATTTTCAAAGGAAGATTTTAAAATTCTCAAAATATCCTTAATTTACCAAGTACAGAATTATAAGTACTTATATATAGAGTTAGTAAATACGGATCTATTAATTATAAGAGCTATAATGATACTTAATATAAACAATAACAGCATGAAACAAATATAAAATATTGATCAATTTATGACGAATAGAAAATAAAAGACGAGCACTAATCATCGATATTTAAAAACGCTTAGGTGCTTTAAAAAAAACGTAGGTTGGAAAAAGTTGCTATCAGTTCTGACAACATTAGAGCAGTTCTAACTTCCAGCACATTACTTCGCCTCTTCTCTGCTGGTGTGTTTCATTTTATACCGTCTTCTCGTCATATTAAAAGAAAGAATCTAATTGTTTTCAGTTGAGATTGCAGTTTTACTATAAGGGGTACCATTTTCTTCTATAACAAACTTATTTCTTATCTAATCAGTCTGATAAAACATGATTAACTAGGCTAAGAACAAAACTTGTATGTTATGTACATAAACACGTACAAAAAGTGTTTCAAAATAGTTCATGCTGTAAGTGTTATGGAAATTAATACATTGGAGACTGGTTTGCGAGCTTTTAAAAGTAATGCATTTTACTTTCTAACATATGCGTTTCACTTAAAGTATTGAGATCGTCCAAAAAACGTATTTACAAGTTGGTTTAAATAACCATTTTGGGTCCCCTGAACCCGAAAAAGGGGTTTTTCGAAAACACTTTTTGGTGTCCCTCCGTATTTGTGTCTGTCAGTCTGTTTGTGCAATTCACTGGATACCAAACGGATGGATCAATGTTTATGAAATTTGGTATGTAGATGTATTTAACCAATATCTCCAGAACATTTTTCACTTTTTTGACGTTTATGTTTTTTTAATTTTATGGAAAAAACATGAAAAAATTGAATTTTCTCAAGAATGGCTCTAACGATTTTGATTAAATTTTCGAGAATGGTATGAAGTAGAATTAAAAATATTTTAGTAAAAACCGCATGTTTTTTGAGCTAACTTGACCAGTTTTTGAGCTATGGGAAAAAAATAAATTTTAAAATCAAACTGGTAATTTTCAAAGTTTTGATTGTTTAATGTTTTATATGGCGAAACATATGTGCTAATTCTTTGGAACCATTTAGTTATACTTTTTTCAGCAATTTTTTTAAATATTGAATATTTTTTTACTTCAACGCTTCAACAAGTGTCTTTGAAGTTTGTATTTAAGTCTTTGAGTTAATAACGTGTGAACGATGATGGTATTTAATGTATTTAATGTACACTTTACTGGTAACTCCTAATAACGATTGGAATTATAAAATATAATATTATAACAATATTTAATTATAGTAAAGAATAAGCTATTAATAACTAACACAATTAGCTGAAGGATAAAGACAACAATAACAGACTAATACTTCAACTGGGACATGGCAGAGTTCAGCCGCATGTGACTAGTGCTCTGACGTCAACCGGGTTGCTCCTCTCCGTTACCAAGCTGTCTATGAAACAAAGAAAACTGGCTACATTTAGCTATTATTTACTACTTATAAACCACCACACAACTTAATTTTTCTTCTTTATTTTCCTTTTCGTTTCTTTTATTGTACATTTTTAGTATCATAATTCCTCCAAGAGTATGTACCTTGGACTAGCTCGTTAAAATTCATAAATGTGTCCATTTGCAAGACCTTCGACCTCTTCATCTGTTTCAGAATTTCGGACACCTTCTTATACATCTTGGTCTCATCTAATAAGAAGGATGATGGGCCAACTGAATTATCGTTTTCACTGCCTTCTGCGACTCCATTGTTGTTTTAGAGAGCTAATCATCTTCGTCCGACAGGTCAAACGCGTCCCGTCTCTGAAGTGGAGGCCGCCTGATCCCGCAGAAGCATGGATGAATGCTGAAGACGGATGATGAATAACCACATCATCAGGATCAGAATCTTCGTTGTCGTCTTCCTAGAGCCACTTCCAAAACTAGTAGTCCACACCAATAACAAACAGACTCGTCTTCCTTCATTTGGTCCTTTGTGGAATTTTGATGATTTTAAATTAAGCATATTTAATAATTCCACAATGATATAACTGTTAAATAAATACATTTTTACTTGCTACGGCATCATCAGCGTATCAACAAATTGATCAAAAATATAAAATATATGTTTAGAAAATAGAATTTGTAAATATTAACATAAATTGATAATATGAAATTGTTGTTTAGAAATAAGGTTTTGAAGAAATAAGCATTTTTCTTATTCGTCCCTAATTATTGGTATAAATATGTTATTAAAATAACTAAACGCATTTTATTCTCAATTTTTCTTCTCTTTTTCTATGAATTTTCTTTACATACAATAGACTTCTCTTCAAACTTAATTTCATCTATTTACGTTATACCGCACGTTTCATTCCGTGTGTGTGAGTGAAGGGTCAATACCTCTTAACCAATTAATTATAATGCTAAAGTTAGTTTCTATTCGTATTTAGATATATGGTAGATATATGAAATGTTGAGGTAGTGGAAACTATTAGTGAACAGTACAATGTGATATCCTGGCAACGAATGTAGAGAGTGTTTGACGTTGGGGGATGATTTGAAACAGATTTCCAGATAAAAAGCAATTATGTATCACACACGGGTATATACAGCTGGCCTAACCATTGAGTTTTGTAATCTTTACTTCAGAGCTGATGATCTGATTGATGAGATTATCATCAATGATCACCCGTTAACTAGGCTGTAAGACGGGGGCAAGAACCCGTTCATTCAACGTTTCCATATTTGGGACGTGGAGGCTCCAGATGATGGAGCTACAGCATCTACTAGCCATGGTGTAATAATGGAAGAATTCAATATAGTAGGCTCACTCTTTTAGACGGATTAATCTTCCCTTAAGAGAAGAGCAATCCCTAATTCAGGACCTGTTTACATTATCCAATCAAATTCCAATAGCATTATGTTTACATTATCGATCAAAACGTCATCCCTAATCATAATTATTTACCAAATATAAGCCCCACGCATATCTTATAAGTAAGCTTACAATTATAAACATCATGTACACATACGTGTACTCAAACTAAACAAATTTGAAAGAAAAAATTGAAATAAGAAATATATAATTACATACATTATATGTAACCCGCCTTCTCACCTAACAGTATACAAAGTCCATCTATATATTTTCATCGGAATTAACTTGAGTAAAATATGATAATGTTATCTTGGGTTTGTGAGAAACTTTATAAACGTGAACTTGGAAAAATCTTTAACATTTATGGCTACTTCTTGATATTATATAAAGTTTCAGATAGTGTTATTATAATGTATTTGTATTATACGCACATAATAAATTATATAGATGGTAAGGGAAAGTAAAATCAGATTTTATGAAACTTAACAGATAAGAGTTTACTGAAAATATGGATACAGTATAGATTAAGAGGGTAAGTCCTGGTTGAGTGCAGTAGGGATTAAGAGTTAAACACAAATAGATGATTTTTAAGTAAAGAAACCCCTAATTTGAACTTTATACAATTTAACAGTTAATATTTTAGTATACATTTTATGTAAGATTGTATCATTCTTGAATTAAATTCTTTCAGGAACTTTTCATAATTGTCTATATTAGGGTTTATTTGCCTCTTTGGAGGATGTGTGCTTTTACTTTTTTTTCATTTAATTATTATTTATTTTTAAGACACCGATCGTCAAGATATGGGCGAATATGTATTTCAAAAGGTCTTCTCATTTCTGTAAGTCTTCTCTTATACCTCGTTTCTTCTAAAGCAAATGTCTGTAGAGTTTCTGATGGTATTTTTATGAACAATAATTTTCATTTTATAAAGGTTACAAATAATGTAGATGCACAGCCCAAAATATGTATTTGAACAGTATATTAAAATCAACTAAAAATAATATTTATTATTTATGATAATACAGTACTTATACTAACACAGAAACAGTAACTTGTTATTAAAAAGATTTAATATTTATTTAAGGCATTATAAAAGTAATTTAAAAACTATCACTATAAAGAACAGATGGCATGTTGCTGCCAGCTGGTGGTGTAGTTTATCCGACAACAATGGTGTTGGTTCATTATGGACCAACAATACAATAGCCATTGTAGTGAAATCAACTTCCGATCAGGACCGTACTGTAGTTATTACCATAATACCAGATATTATGGTCGATGTATTTATATAATGTTTTGTGTTTAAACTGTACATTTAAGTGGATAGTTTGATAATAGTAAATGCGATTAAATTAATGAATGTACGAATAAAAATTTAGTGAATTATAGTTTATAATTTAGTTTTATTTATATTATTACATATATTTTTAATACACGTCCGAGTTGTTTTCAGTTATAGTATAAAGTATTCTGCAACTGTATGATTATATCAAATATGCCATTTAAATCTTACTCAAATTCATTTGTAGCGTTATGTTTACATTATCGATCAAAAAGTCATCCCTAATTATAAGTATTTACAAAATGTAAGCCCCGCACATATCTTATAAGTAAGCTTAAGATTATAAACATCATGTACACATACGTGTATTCAAATTAAACAAATTTGAAAGATAAAATTGAAATAAGGAAAATGTACACTTGGAATTTTTATGATACTACAACAAAAACTTGTCGTGTAACATTTATTAACTTTCACACTGGTTTAGGACGAATAAAATTGGAAATAAATTAAGGAGTAGAAACTTTTTTACGTAAATATATTTATTTTGTTTTACGTAGTAACTAGTCTACAACTATGTATAAAATGTTAAAGTGTTTATCCCGAAATTGTCACTTTAATATCGTAATTTAACGTCTGTCTATCAATGATGTTTAAAAATTATAAAATAAACTTTCAAATATAGTTCAAAAACATAGTACAGCTATAAGTTGTAACGTATTTAAAAAGTGGTAAGAATTTTTACTATTAATTTTACAAATTAAAAATAACTGCTAACAATTCGCTTATACTGCCAATAAATACATTTATGTCCAGGCTAAATGCCAGTGCCAGTGGCACTGTTCCTTGGTTGTTTTCCTTGTCCACTGAACATCTTGTTCCATGTATTTGTGACTAGTGAGGGATTCCGTCCTTGCACGCAGCCCGTCTGCCCGGTCACTGATGGTGGTTCGGAAGTCACCTTTAATAAGTCGTTGATCTCCAAGCTGAGTGTTAAGAGATGACTTCTTAGCCCTAACTTCACCCGAAGACATCCTTCCACTTGATACATGCTGACAATACCTAGACACTTATATGAACAGCCTAGACTACACTTTTTTGCAAAATTACAGGATAGTTATACTTATTAAAGATTAATAACAAGTAATATTATATACCAATCAGCCCATACTCATAGCTTGTATTAAACATTGGAGTGGAAGTATTCAGACACCGAAGGACGTCCTTAACTCCTCTCGGAATGTAATAATTCGTATATTAAACTCATATCCTTCGTCATGTCTTCAATGTAATGAATATTGCGTTTTAACTGTGGTGAAATATTTCTACCGAATATTTATGCTGTAATGTTATTGATCGCACGTAGATTATCACAAAATTTATTACATAAGCATGTAATTAATTTTGTGATTCAAACAAATTCAATTCACAAATTGTACAAAGATGTTGGAAAGAAAAAGAGTTCTTAAAACTACCATCCAAGCAAGCATTATTCTGAATTTTACTAAGAAAACATTAAGACGTACTTTTGTGAGACATTTTAATTTATGTTGTAAAATACAATTGATAATGAAGTTGATATACAAATAAATTTATAAAAACCTTACTAATTTCCTTTTTCAATATTTTAATCGACTAAAATACAACTACTAATCATTTTAAAAGAACACAATTATACATAGATAAGTAGATAACAAGTTTAATAATATTATACTAACAAATAATTATAGGTTTTTGAATGAGTGAATAACGCATAAATAAATGCATAAATAAATGCGCTTGTTCACAATGCATAAATAAACAGAGCAATATATTGAAATGGAACTGATTTTAACAATCTCAAAATTTCCAATCTGATCTTTGTGATTTGTGATTATTTCTAATTATACCTTATTTGTACGTGGAAAGCCTCAGAAAATAAAGAGTTTACTGAAAATCTTTAGAACGTTTAAATTATTTCAATTTTAATAATACTCCAATAAAACTAAAACAAGAATTTTCTCAAGAATGGCTTTAACGATTTTAATAAGATTTTTAATAAAAGTGTGAATTAGAATTTATAATATTTTAGTAAAAACCGCATGTCTCTAACGTAACTAGTTTTTGAGTTATGGCAAAAACATATTTAAAAATGAAACTGATAATTTTCATAGTTTTGGTTTTTAGTGTTTAATATAGCGAAAATTTTGTGCCAATTCTTTGGAACCATTTATTTATTGTTTTTTTTTTTTTTTTTTTTTTTTTTTAGTATTGCAAAGCTTTTAAATATTAAATATACTTTTGCTTCAACGCTTCTACAAGTGTCTTTGAAGTATGTCATTACGTACCACACATCTCAAATATTAACTTGTTTAACACTCTCGTAGGACCACGCTCCTTAAAAATAAATTGACATCCTTGTAATTAGTTTTTTAATTAGCATATTTACTTACATACCTTACAATGTAAGTAAATATAACCCCAATATAGTACAATCAACCATATAGTAGTATAGGATGTTTGATTAGTTAAAAGTAAATAATATTTAACTATTGATGATTTTCATTTGTTTTTATTTCCAAATTTTTAAACCACATTACAACGTAAAAGTGGAATATTTAGATAGCCAAATAGTTAATACCAAGCTAAGTCTAAGTACAGAGTCAATAAAATGCAAGAGTTAATAACGTAGCAACGATGATGGTATAATATATAATGTACACTTTACGGGTAACTCCTAATAACTATTGGAATTCCACAATATAATATTATAACAATATTAAATTATAGGAAAGAATAAGCTATTAATAACTAACACAATTAGCTGAAGGATAAACACAATAATAACAGACTAATAATTCAACTGGGACATGGCAGAGTTCAGCCGCATGTGACTAGTTGTCTGACGTCAACCGTCTTGCTCCTCTCCGGTACCAAGCTGTCTATGAAACAAAGAAAACTGGCTACATTTAGCAATTTTTTCCTACTTATAAACCACCCAAAAATTTTATTTTTATTTTTTATTTTCTTTTTCATTTCTTATATTGTGCTTTTTTAATATCATAATTCCTCCACGAGTATGTACCTTGGACTAGATCGTTAAGATACATAATTGTGTCCATTTGCAAGGCCTTCGACCTCTTCTTCTGTTTCATAATTTCGAGCACCTTCTTATACATCTTGATCTCATATAATAATAAAGATGTTGGGTCAACTCAATCGTCGTTTTCACTGCCTTCTATGACTCCACTGTTATTTTAGAGAGCTAATCATCTTCGTCCGACAGGTCTCTGCAGTGGAGGCCGCCTGAGCCCAGATGACTTGAAGGATCCGACGTAGAAGGACCAGAAGCATGGATGAACGCTGAAGGCGGATGATGACGAACCACATCATCAAGATCAGAATCCTCGTTGTCGTCCTCCTGGAGCCACTTTCAGAACTAGTAGTCCGCACCAACGACAAACGGTCTCGTCTTCCTTCATTTGGTCCTCGGTGGAATTTGTATGGTTTTAAATTAAGCATATTTAATAATTCCACACAGATATAACTGTTAAATAAATGCATTTTTGCCTGTTATGCCATCATCAGATTATCAACAAATTGAACAAAAATATAGTAACGATACGTTTATTAAATAGAATTTATAAATATTAACATAAATGTATAAGTTGAATTTAATTTTTTAAATAAGATTTTGGATTATGTAGACTTTTTATTATTCATCTATAACTATTGGTAAAAATATATTATAAAAATTAACTAAACACAGTCATCTTTTTTATGTCATTATCTTATTCCTCGTTTTCTATGAATTTTTTTTACAATAGATGAGTCTTTAAATTTAATTTCGTTAATTTGGACGTTTACTTTAGATAGCACTATGCGTGTGTGAGTGTTGTGGGTTAATTAATAAAAATTAACTTATTTAATTATATTGTTCAATTTCTATTCGTATTGGCACACACATAATACTTTTACATACAGTATTTGTGTTAAAATGCATGTTTATTTAATTATATTGTTCAATTTCTATTCGTATTGGCACACACATAATATTTTTACATACAGTATTTGTGTTAAAATGCATGATTATTTAATTATATTGTTCAATTTCTATTCGTATTGGCACACACATAATACTTTTACGTACAGTATTTGTGTTAAAATGCATGTTTATTTAATTATATTGTTCAATTTATATTCGTATTGGCACACACATAATACTTTTACATACAGTATTTGTGTTAAAATGCATGTATCCGTTTGTAATACACCAAGATAAGACTTTAAAGCAATGTTGTAAAATAAATAAATAAAAATGCCTTTATCTACAAGTGTTTCTCAGTACATAACTGTTTTACAGAACAACTCAAGTCAATGGCCTTAATACTAAGAAATAAATATTAAAAACTAAGAACAGTGCAAGTTAAGATTAAGGTATATATAATATATATATATATATATATATATATATATATATATATATATATATATATAGTTTTACAAAGAAACACAAAGACTTAAAATTACAATATACTATTGGGCTAGTCCTAGTGGCAGTATACACCCCGCGCTTGACCCCCCGACCATTCTCCAGTAAGGCCTGGCGAAGGCTAGGTAAGTTAGCTTAGAGTATACCTACCACAGTGCAAAGGCCAGGCCCGTTGGGCCCGGCACCCGACTCCACATGATAGCCCATTCGATACGAACTCTAAGGACAACCACCGCTTCGCCTTTAAGCATGGCCTGCTGTTACAGTGCACAGCCCCAACACCCGGTATAGGTCCTGGCCATACTCACATAGGGTGTCTCGTGGGTCACGCCTACTTCCCGGGAAGGACTTCTTGTAAGACGCCCGGTTCCGCCTGTGGTCGACTATGGGTAGAGCCCATATCGATCCAACTCCAGGTCGAGGGTGTCTACTGGAAGCCCCACAGGGAACCCACCTCACCATAAAGGTTAGGTGGACCCTCTTGCACTTTTATTGACAGAGGTATCCAATGGCATCTCGTCACATCTGTGCTGACCGAGGTCTCCGGATACCAATGAGTGCCAATTTGCCCTCACCCTGACGGGTCGCGCCTCTCACGAGGACATACCCGCCAGGGGCCCATTTAGGGATTGCTGTAGGGAGCTGGTTCTTAGCCGTGACTACCGAGCCCCCAAAAGGCTATAAAATTACAATATACTATTGGGCTACGAAAAGCTCTTTAATGTTACTCTTAAATGAGCGTATAGTACATGATTTTATGGCTGGGGGGAGGCCATTGTACAAGTTAGGGCCGAAATAAGAAAAAACCGTCTCCCAACTTCTAAACGGACATAGGGAAATGGAGTAAATTTGTATGGCGTGTACTACACTGCGAGACCTCTTCCCGGTACAACAGCCTTTCGCTTAAGTACTGTGGCTCACTGTGTGACAGTACCTTGTGAATCATGCAGAAAGTTAGAATCCTGCATACGGTCTCCATTGGCAGTAAACCAACAGCCTCCCGAAAAGGAGAAACATGATCAAAACGTCCCAAATTGAAAATGAAACGGACTGCAGAGTTTTGAAGCTTTTGAATTCGCTCTATGTCTCCACACAAGATGCTGTTACCGTATGCAGGGTAGCAGTAGTAAAATACTGACAAAATCAGTGACTGCATGATGTGAAACTTGGCGGATTCTGGTAGCAGATCTCTGAAATGGTACAGACCTCTCAGCCTACCCAATGCACGTTGTGCAGAGTAAGTGAAATGCTCAGTGAAAGTCAGGTCATTGTCTAGCACGACACCGAGAGTTTTGACTTTGCCGCTTACAGCCAAACTTACACCACTGAGCATGATCTCAATGCCCCTTGAGCTAAGGGACTGCACCAGAGTCTGTGGGGTAAAATGGAGAACGGTACACTTGTCTATACTGAGTTTTAGGCTATTGTTTACCGACCAGGTGGTAATGCTTTCAAGATCCGAATTAATTAGCATGAAGGCCTCCTCAATTGAGCCAGGCTCGTATGACAAGTGTAGCTGACAATCATCTGCATACAAATGAGCAGTGCAGCTTTGTACACATTCGGGAAAGTCACATGTGTACAAATTGAAAAGTATAGGACCAAGACAGCTACACTGAGGTACACCTCGATGTCTATGTATGTATCAACACTATTAAAGAAATTATTATTTAATAATAAATGAAAAAACAATTACTGTATTTATGTAATTGATGTGGCTGTGGCTTATCTAACAGCACTGCACTCAGTTAATTACAGTAGTGGCATAACAATAGCTGCTTGGGTGTTAAAGTCAATTAAAACCATTACAGCACTTAATGTAAAACTAATTATTATTACTGTTTCACTACCACTCTTTTAGAGCAGTTGGTTTACATAGTTTTACATTTTATTAGAAAATTAATTGTTCACAAGTTTTGACAATACATTATACATAATTTAAAAAAATGTTATTCCTAAATAATTACACTATTTTAACACACAATTAATATACATATTTGAACATTATATGATTTTTTATTCCCAAAGATGTTTTAGTACTAAACATCTTTCAGGGTTTAGTTTGAAAAAATATATTGCTGTCATTTTTCTTGATAGCTAAACAAACAAATATAGAGAGTAATAATTTGTTCTATTATAAAAATAATAATTTTAATAAAAGTGATATATTCAACATTATTATTTTATTTTCTCACTTATACAAATATTACTTCAGCTATTTGAGTACCGATCATATTATTTCAAATATGAACTGTCATGCAATGGGTGGGTTTTTGAATCTATACTACTGTAAGTGTTGAGTGGGTCAATATCATTGCGTGTATGAATGGGTGGGTGGGTCTCTATTACAGTACACGTATGGATGGGTAAGTAGGTTCCAATAAATCATTATTATACAGTGAATTGTGTACAGTAAATAATTTATGCAAACATAAAACAATAATGATTTTAAAAGCTCGACTTTTTGACAAACTAATGATAGTAATACTTTTTAGGATAAAAATGGAAATAAATTGAAAAAGATATTGATAACTTATAAATATTTAATTTACACGTACTACTGATAAATAATTAAAAAAAAAAAAAACAAAATGAATTTAAAAAAATAAAATGAAAATAAAACATTTAGGCACACAGTTACTTTTTATTTATTTATTTTTTTTTTTTTAATGTCAACTGACACTGAAAATACGGGACTTGTATTTTTATTTAGCAAATGCGGAATAAAAAGTGTCTCTTAACTTTATTTGCTCACTCGAAGGTATCCCTGCCTTGCCGGGGCGACTGGGCTTGCGTGCTCTGACAACCTCTAGAGCTATGCCGGCGGTAGCTTGGCTACTGGTAGGGTCTCCCCTGCCGGACAGGTCTTCGTGAGGTAGGAGCCAGACAAAAAAGGATACCCTGGTCCTCCAGGTTGGGGGTTGGGCGTGGGGCCAATAACCCCACCCCATAAAAGAAAACACCAGTTCAGAAACGCCAAAAATTAGCCTCGGAAAAGGATGGATACACCGGACAAATACCCAAGCTACGTCACAAGGAGATGACTTTTGGTACGTGGAATGTTAGAACGATGTTAGTTCCAGGCAAGTTAGACATTGTTATGGAAGAAATAGAGAAATATGACATAGATGTCCTCGCTGTCCAAGAAACCAGATGGCCATTTAACGGAAAACTGAATACAAAGAACTATACGTTATATTATAGCGGCAGTGATGAGGGAAATCATTATGCTGGAGTAGGAATAGCTGTAAAAAAGAAGTTACTTGAATCTGTGATAACATTTAACCCTATAAATGAAAGGCTGTGCTATATTAGATTTAAGGGAAAATTTCGAAACATATCTGTGATATCTTACTATGCCCCAACAGAAGAGGCAGACTATAATACCAAAGATGATTTCTATGATACCTTAGAACAAGTTATGTTAAACATTCCGTCCTATGACTAAAAAATACTGATGGGGGATGCAAATGCTAAAGTGGGAAATGAAGAAATCTGGAAGAAGTATACAGGTGGTAATAGTTTGCATGATAACAGTAATGATAATGGAATGAGGCTTATTAGCTTTGCAAGTTCCAGGAACATGAAGATAATGTCGACAAAATTTCCCCGAAAAGACATTTACAAAAGTACATGGACGTCTCCCAATGGTCAAACGAAAAATCAAATAGACCACATACTGGTTGAAGACAGATATAAAAGTTGCATCACTGATGTGAGAAGTAGGAGAGGTGCAGAGTGCGGAACAGACCATACACTAGTCATAGCCAAAGTTAGACAAAATTTATGTAAGGATATAAGAGAGAAGCAAAGAGCCAAGCCCTTAGTAGATATTAGTAATCTGAAGAACCAACACATAAAAGCAAAGTTTGAATTAGAGCTAAAAAATAGATTTGAAATACTCAACAACATGGAAAAAATGAACAAATAGATATTAATGAGCGGTGGAACAAAATAAAAACTACGGTACACACGACGATGAAAGAGGTAATAGGAACAAGGAAAGAATACAATAACCCATGGTTCAATGAGGAGTGTAGAAATACAATAGAAGAGAGGAAAAAGGCAAACAG
Source organism: Stictocephala bisonia (assembly GCA_035578905.1). Classification (NCBI taxonomy): domain Eukaryota; kingdom Metazoa; phylum Arthropoda; class Insecta; order Hemiptera; family Membracidae; genus Stictocephala; species Stictocephala bisonia. The sequence continues at coordinate 19,953 of JAQJVL010004741.1, forward strand.
AAGTGGCTATTGAGTGAAACTCAAGAAAATAAAAACAATTACCAAAGACTAAACCAGGAAGTGAACAGGAGACTAAGAACTGCAAAAAGGAAGTTCTTGAGAGAACAATTGGAAAGAGCAGAAAAAGATAGAACCTGTAACAATGCTAAGGACTTCTATCGGACAGTACGTTTTTTTAAATAAAGGATTAACTCCAAACAGTTTTGGGATCAAAGATGCTCAAGGGAGAGTAACGTGCAATCAAGAAGAGTGCCTCAAAATATGGGAAGAATATTTTGAGAAACTCCTAAATGGGGAAACAAGCAATGATAGTGCGAATGAATCATATCAAAATGCACAACCATTCATTGAAGAACCGTCATTGGAAGAAGTAAAGGAATCTATAGCGTCACTGAAGAATGGGAAGGCCCCAGGAGAAGATGGCATACCAATTGAAGCTTTAAAATGTGGAGGGAAGTCATTAAAGGAAGAGATTCATAAGCTCATTCTGAAAATTTGGAATGAAGAAAAATTACCAGATGAATGGAAGGTAGCGCTAATCGTACCAATTCATAAGAAAGGGGACAGACAGAACTGTAGCAACTATAGAGGAATATCTCTCATTAACACTACATATAAAATGTTATCCAAAATCGTGAAATAGGGAGTAACAGAGTATGGAGAAGAAATGCTGGGTGATCATCAGACAGGATTCAGAAGAGGTAAATCAACCACAGACCAACTGTTCATCTTAAAACAAGTCATCTCAAAGTACTGGGAATTTGACAAAACCACACATATCCTTTTTGTTGACTTCAAAAAAGCATATGACAGTATAAACCGTAAACATCTATGGGAAACACTTAAAGGATATGGAATACCAGAGAAATTAGTGAAGATGGCAGAGATTTGTATGGAAGAATCAAAATGTAAAGTAAAAATAAACAATGAATATTCAGAAACATTTGAAATAAACACTGGCGGAAGACAAGGAGATGGGTTATCACCTTTACTGTTCAATCTGGCAATTGAAAACGCACTAAAAAGAACAAAAAGTTTGAATGAGGGTCTGTGGATAGACGCAAAGATCAAATTATTGGCTATTGCAGATGATGTAGCCTTATTAGCCGAAAACGAGGACGGTCTTAAACGTCTGGCTCAGGAGCTCATTACTCAAGCAAAAATAGTAGGCTTAGAAATCAATGAGGAAAAAAACAAATATCTTAAAATAGAACGGAATGCATTAGAAAGAGATCAGGTTTTAGAAGTGAATCCATATAAATTCAATAGTTGTGAAAAATTCAAATACCTTGGTGTCACTATTGATCAACAAAATAAAGAAGAAACAGAAATTGAAACAAGGTTACTGAACGGAAAAAGGTGCTATTAGGCCTTAGGAAAAATGTTGGAAAGCAACACCTTATCAAGAAGAACCAAAGAACAAATGTACAAGACAATTATAAGGCCAGTAGTCTTAGGCCTCTGAGGTATGGACAATGAGCAAGAAAACAGAAAGGCAATTAGTAACCTTTGAAAATAAAGTATTAAGAGCAATATATGGGCCAGTGAAAGAAGAAGAACAATGGAGAATAAGGAAAAATCAGGAACTTAGAGAATTGTTTAAGGAAGCAGACATAGTAGCAGAAGGAAAATTACTCAAATGGGCAGGCCATGTAAACAGAAGGGAGGAGGAATCTGTATTGAGAAGAGTAATGGAAGAAAGACCAGTAGGAAGAAGACCTTTGGGTCGACCAAGGCTGAGATGGAAAGATCAGGTGCAAAGGGATATGCGGAAAATGGGAGTGGAAGAAGAGATGATGGAAGACAGGAGGAAGTGGAGGCAAATTGTTGGCGAGGCCAAAAACCTTTTACGGTTTGAGTGGCCAACTAAGTAAGTAAGTAAGTAACTCTATTTGAGCCTTTTTGTCTTCGTAAACAGTATCTAAACCTCAAAGCTACATATCAGTCAGGTATATATATTTCTTAAATAAACGTGTACACGTGTTCTATATACCATATTAACTTACTTCACTATAGAGGATGAATGATAGAAAATAAAAAATATTTTCCATTATTTTGAAATTGTATCGCTATATCCTGTCAGGACTATATAACACGAAGTGACATTTAATGAACACAGTTTAGCTTAATACTAATAACAATCGTGAATACGTGTCAATATTTTGCTAATTTGACAGTTTTTTATGTAGCTACATGAAAAATGCATCTGCAAAAAACACATGTGAATTAAAATTATTAATATGGCTAGCACCCACGATATACGTAAACATTTGTAAAGCGGTTCTTACCTAAGTCTTTGTGAAGACAACAATAAAAAGCTTTTAGCATGGAACATGCTTTAGTCTTGACCTAACTGCCTGAAAACGTTACGCGGGAGGGTGACGCGGGAAGGTGACGCGTAACCATGAAAACACAATGACATATCAGTGTTGACTTCAATAATGATTTTATTTGCAAGCGTTCATCAAAGTACATCTTTAGTTTCCATGACAACTCTTGTTAAAAATATACAAAATTAAGTCCTAATTAGAGAATCCATTTTGTGTCTATAGGATTATATAAGATAATAATTAACTTCCTTTCAAGGTGGTAATGAGTCATCGCGTGAGTAAGAACCTGAGCCGCGAAACAATAAAATTTAAAAAGTAAAGATATATTTATATTTTTAAGATATGTTTATATTTTTTGTAATTCCTTACATGAAATCTAAAATTCGTTGTTTTCGGAGAAATACATTTGCAGAAATTATTAAAAAGGAGCATGTTCCATGTTTCTTGAATTTTAGCCGTAGGCTCTAAGCAAAAAGATCCGGGGGTCCAGGGGGCTTGCCCCCTGGCGAGTCCCGCAGGGCCGAGTTTTTTTTTTCATATATTTTAATAAACAGCTTATAAGCAAACCTAATTCAGTAGAAAACTATACATAAAAAGTGCATCTAGAAAATGTTCAGTATTCTTTCAGTTTGTTAAATTTATTCTGCAATTCAAATGTTGTAGTAGTAGTCAGTAGTAATTGTCTACTAGCTATAACTATAACAGCTTCAATATATGAAGAAGATATGGGAAACATAAGGAGTTTAAATTCACCGACTAACATACATTAAGTAAAAAAGTGTCTTTTAAAAAGTCACATATTAGGTTCGTAGCATATAAAGTTTTACAATGATTGATAATCACAACTGGAATGAAATTGTAGCTGTTATTTAATGTTACTGTTACTTTTTATATAATAGGTTTAATATTTTATAAACGTAATATGAGGTATAATATTTCCTTCATACGAGTAAACCATTCCTGTCCGTACAAAATAATACAGGATAATGTATTACTACACAGAGAAGTAGGTTCATATGAACGTGGGAGAGAAATATATCTTACAGCGTTACAATATCTGGCTGTGAATTAGAAGATATTTTTGTCGTCTACAACATTTTACTTTTGCTCTGAGAGATAGTCAGTAAAATGAGAGACAGTATATTATTTTAATTTTACATGCTCATTATTCATTTTGGGTTCCAAATTCTTAACCCATTTAAGCTATTTAGATAAATGTTTTATTAAAATTTCCAATAAGTGACAGGGTACTATAAATTATTTCATTAAATTACGTATTTCCAAAACATAAATATATATTTATTGAAGAAATATTAACTGAGTGCTCTTTTATATGTTTATTTAAATTTAAAAACTTCATGTTTCGACTTTTTAGTCATTTTAAATTGTGCAAAATTAACTAAAAGTACAACTAATTTATTATTAAATAAAAATCTATAAAATATGTGATTTTACTAAATAATTTTATATAATAATTTTATTTGGATTTGTTGGTTATTATCTTTATGTTAATTTTGAATACTTAAAATTGTATCTATTATTAATCCGTGTATTCAAAAGGTTCATTAAATTTTAATTTTGTGCCAAATATATATGTAATTCTTCTTTATCGTTCATTTTCTTTTCTTTCTTCATAACATTAAAATTGTCATATTTTCTTTTATGTCTTTTTAGTTGTTGTAGGCCTATGTGGAGAGCAAGTGTTCGACGAAGGTGGATTTCATTTTAGTATTTTAGTAGCTTATGAGAGCTCGTATGTGTTCTTGAAAGCGTGTTTTGAATGGTCTTCGACTTTTAAAAAAGAAAAATTTATCACAGCCTGTAGATTAAATTTTGTAAATAACTGATTTGTTGTAAATGTTTTCATTATTGTATTCTTTTTTTAGATTTGTTACTTACAATTTTGAATGTGTTGTTGCGTGTTGAGAAATGTAACTTTTAAATTGTATTTTGAAAATTCTTTCGAACATTAGGCTTGTGTTGAAAGGTACTTTCATAAATTTATAAGTCTTTAAATTTTGATTTGATTTAAAATGTTATTTCTTTTCTTTCATTTGATTCTTACCATTTTGTCGATCATATCCGTTGTTCGTTGCCACATATTTTATTATTTATACAAAACATATTTTCTTGAGCATTTCCTGCTATTTAGGGGAACTTGTCATCTAAAATCTATCTTATAAAAAATAAATGTAATATGATATTTTCATTGGTGATATAGTTTACGTTTTAGAGGTATTTTTCATCTACCTTAAATACAAAAACTTGTTGACTTATCAAATATATTTTAGTTTTTTAACTTTTTAGGTTTTTTTATTATATAAAAAATTATAAAAACAATAAATGACGTTTTGGGTGATAGTAAATATTTACTTCTTATACCATTACTTCAACAACCTAATAAATATGATTAAAAGAATAACGTTTCCTGTTTATATCTTTGACATTAACCGGTTTCAATTACAAATTTATACGTAGATAAACTAGCAATAAGACACAAGACATTTGAGTACGAACAGTGATTGACTCAATAAAAGTTCTAATCCATTTAAGGGAAAGACTATGTTCAACAATCTTGAGGTCTCATCTAACAAATTACATTACCAACTCAAGTACTAGAGCTGAAGGATTTTCATACAAATGAGTCCCATGGCGCATTGCAGACCTAATCACTCTTAGTAGATGGGACTGTATTAGTAATTCTTCTTTTTTCTATTTAGCATGATGATAATGTGGAAGTTGCAAAAGGTAATATTAGTAAATACCAATATGTTTTATTTTGTCAGCAATATTATCAAAAATGTATAAAATATATTTCGTTATTTTAAACCCAGAATAATTATAAAACGTCAGAAGGCACTACTCAAAGAATTCAAAAAGATCTTCAATGCCCCACACCTCCCCATTACCCAGGTTCTTCCATGTCAGAGCGGTCGCTTAAAATCTAGAAACCCACCTATACGTACTGCCTTTCACTTGTGCAGATCAAATTTATCGCCCAATACTAGCTGGGCCGTAACGTGGAACAGTCTTGATAGACGTTATAAGTTCCGATCTTTCAATAACTCTGTAGGTGGGATGAACCTTCCTTGTAGGGAGTGGACACTGTTGAATCGGTTCCGAACTGGAGTAGGCAGATGCAACTACTGGAAATACAAATGGAGATTGACGGAGATCCATGCGGAGATTATATCCGAACAATGGATCACATAGTTTCAGAGTGCCCCTACCGCTGTTTTACGGAGAGATTAGCTGGCATAAATAGAATCAGTGATGAGGTCTTAAATGGCTTGATGGATTGGATTTAGCTCTGTTACAGGAGATCACTGTACATTTTTATTTGCATTAATATCTAGTGACTTTTATAGTTTTTCCAAGTTAACACAAATTTTATGTAATTTTAAAATTAAAAAAATGTTAGCTGACAAAAACCATTCGCTATATATATTATTGAACTGTATATACCAGTTAATGTACAAGTATATAATCGCTTTTGTTTTTTTATGATAGTGATAGTAATCATTTTTTAAAACTCACATCAACTACTAACAAATTATATTTATTGAACTGTTGAAGGTAATATGAAAATAAAACGTGTTGTATAAAATTAAACAGCAATTTGGGTAAATGCATTTTATTATTTAAAACCATAGAGAAATAGTATTGGTAGTGCTTCATTTTCAAATAGTTTTTATAAATATTTATTCTTACAGTTTGTTTCTTACGCAGCTAGATATTAATAGGTTTAAGCTATTTTCCTTCTTCCACAGTAGGGATAGCCTATTGAATGGAATCCTATCCTAAAATGGCTTATTCTAAGCATAATGTTTGATCATTGCTATATTTTCTATATGATCATATTTAAAATGTTATTTATGTTGTTTATGTCAAGTTTTGAATATACTTATTGTTTGCCCACATATATATTTTTACAGTAATCACATTTAATTTGATAAATTCCTTATTTTTCTTCTTTTAAATTCTCTGAATGGAGCTAATTAGGAATTGATATGTTTTTGATGTATTTTATTTACTTGACTAGATCAAGATGTAAATATTAATTTTTTCCACTGATAAATTTTATTTTCTGTTTTTCTTCAATAAATTTTGTTGAGTATGCATTTTTCTTAGCTATTTCTTTCATTGTAGTAAGCAGCTTTCGTAAGAAATTTTGAAGGTTTTCTTTTCAATTTAATAAATCAAATTCACCATCTACGTATCTTAGCCAAACTCTTAGAAAATACAATATTGATGCTTTTGCTTCAGCTTCAGTTTTGTTATATACGGAATTCTTTTCCAGGGTTTCTGTAGTATTTCTAGTAAACTGATTTTGGTAATACTAATGGTAATACTAAGTCTTGAAAATATTGTAAAATCTATCGAAACATTCACAAGAAAAACATGATACTTAAATATACTATCTAAAAACTGTATTTAGTTATAAAGAGTTTCACTTGATCGCTCAAAAGAAATAGAAAACTTATAATAGAATTGAAAATATAAATAGCCATTTAAATACGTAGACAACTCAATTTAAGTCTCATTGAAGTGTTAAAATGACGGGACACACAACATTTAATGGAAAAGTTTGATAAATAATGCAATTATCTATCACTGTGTTTACCATGAAGCTTCTGATCAAAGGCCACAATCACAATGGCTGATGTCATTGCTTAAACATCACAATAACAATAGCGTTACAGTTAAATACAAATACGTTCTGAACAATAAAATCGTATTACGGTTGTTCCTATTTATTTATTTTAGAGTTCGCTACATTGTTTCTAATTTAATCTAATCTGGTTTTGTCCAATACGACAGGATTAATGTTTACACTCATTGATAAAATCATGAAAGTCATAAGTGAAAAGTTGTTTTATTTCATTTTAGTTTTAATTATAAAGTACAAGTAAACGTCACACAATACAAGTTTGTTACATTATAAGTACAAAATGCACAAATATTATGGTGATCGATTTCGGTGAACCACGCTCACCTTCCTCAGACCAGTGGGATTCACAAAAGAATGGAAAATGGTGTTCAACAACTAATTAACAACTAAATTGTTCGGCTCACCGAAATCGATCACCATAATATTTGTGCATTTTGTACTTGTATTGTAATAAACTTGTGTTGTGTGACGTTCACTTGTACTTTATTTGTACCAACACGTATTAATTAAAAAATTAAAAACGTACTAATGAACGTATAAACGTACTAATTAAAAAACTGAATTTAATTATACTCTTTTTGTTTGCACAGTAGTTAGTTATTCTTAAATTAATAGGTTTTCGCATGTTTATTTTTCTCATATGCATTAGCATACAGAAAGTATTGTGATCGTACAAAAAGTTTTTTTTTTACAAGTTCGTCTAAAAATCCATTTTAGGGTCCCCTGAACCCAAAACAGTGTTTTTCCGAAAAAAATTTTTCATCTCTATCGGTATGTATGTTTTTCTATGTGTATGTTCACTTCACTGGAAACCAAATGGACCAAATTTATGAAATTTTGTATTTATGTGTATTTAGCAAATATCTCTAGATCATTTTTTCACTTTCTTGACATTTTATTATTTTTTTTTTTTTTTTTTTTTTTTTATGGGCATAAAAATGGAATTCTACTCAAAAACTGCTCTAACGATTTTGATTAAATTTTCAGAAAACATGAAATTACAATGTAAAAGATTTTAGTAAAAACCGCATGTCTTTAAATTGACTAGTTTTTTATCTATGGGAAAAAACATATTTGTGAATCAAACTGGTAATTTTCAAAGTTTTTATTTGTTTGTGTTTAATATGGGGGAAAGTTTGTGTCAATTCTTTGGAACCATTTATTTTTTATATAAAAAAGGGTTTAAAATATTCAATAATAAATTTGCATAGTAAATTGGGGATTTTTTCTCATTTTTTGCTAAAATAAAACACAACTAAAAAACTTGTACGTCAGGAAACTAATTAACGATAGAAAAACAATGGTTTTGGCACATTCCCGTTAATAACTAAAACGGAGATTTGAGCCAACTATCCAACCCTCCAGCTACCGGAACACAAAGTGAGTTTATTGCGATAAAATCATTGTTGCACACTTAACATTCAACAATCAAACCTTCTAAACTCCTCGTTACCGAAACAAGCTAAAATGTATTTAACAGTACATCAGAGTATGTGCCGATAGCATTCAGTTTAATATAACAGACTTTAATTTTTGAAAAATTTCCATTGAACACGAATACTTGTTCAGTCAGATCAGCGACACAGGCCCCATGTTAAAAACCATAGCTAACACCATATCACCTATACGGCCTGATTAGGTGGCCTTAATCCTTTGACGTGGTCGGATCCAGAAGACCAAGGTTATAGATGTTTATCCATGAAGAATGTAGTCATTGTTACAAACTATACCGACTACTCTTAGATAAAATAATTAATGAACAGCCGGTGGTTATCAGCTGATCCCTTTCAAAATTTCTGTTCGACTCTGAATGGGATTGAACTGAGAACCTTTAGCTTATGAAGCTAGGACCTAACGAACTACGCTACCTACCGACGCACAAGTGCTCAATGAGAATTTTTTTCAATACTTTAAATATGTGACGACCTTACAACTCAATAATCATAACAGTAACAGTGTTCGTGATCCTACTTTATAAATATTTACATTGAAGAAGAAGAAACTATAGCTATATACATAGTAATATTATCTTCTGGTATATCACGCTATAACAACATGTAATATTAATTAAATACTTTATTATAATATTCGTTTGTTATTCCAGTTACTCTCCAGCGTTTAGGATATTCTCAATTTTGACTCTATTTTCTTTTCTGTTTTTTGACATGTAATACCGTAGACATAGTGAAAGATTTTACTGAATGTTTACTATCAATTGTGATGTTATAAACTAAAAAAAACATTATCTGGAAATATAAATAAAATGTATGAATAACTAATGTCGAGGACGTGAAGTTGGCAATAAATATATAATGAATGTAATTAAATATGTAGTGAGCAATTAGTAGAAAAATAACCTAGAGTCATGAGTAATTTAAATATTAGGCTACGTATGAAGGTAAGAATGTGCAAATATTTAATATCAAATAATTTTAAAATTCTAAAAATATCCAATACTATGTGTTATTTATGTGAGGCCTTTCACCTATAAGATAAGGTAGGCATTATTGGATATCGATAAAAATTAAATTAAATACTTTTTATAAAATATAATAATAGCACTTTACAAAATATGGTATATCAAAAGAATAGTCCAGCTAAAATGTGGATACATGAATGTAAATAGCTAAATTTAGTTAAATTAAACTATATTAACAAATAATGTTGAATTGGTTAGTTATTTATAAGTGATTTACTTTCTTTTTTTTTCAATTGGAGAATATTACAGAGTAATCTGAATATTGATTATTGTACTTCTTTTATAACTTCAAGTACGTAAAGTCGTCTTCGCCTTTCAGCGCATTTTTAACCATTGCTGATTTTTCAAACTATTCATATTTTTAATTTTCTTTGTGTATTTTTATTCTGGTTTTAACTTTTTTCAGTCTTGGCAATATATTTAGTGCAATTCATTTTGTATATTAATCTTGTTCTGACTCATCTTCTTCAATTTTTTTATTATTTTTTATCTTGAGGTTTCCATTTTATTTATTTATTTTTATTTATGGCTTGATCTTAAATATAGATGTATATTGTGTTTTTTTAATCATTCTTCTCATTTTAATCATTATAACATATTTATTTCCAAATAGGGTTTTCTTTACAATCAATTCTATTAAAGTAACTGTTATATTTTTATTAATTTATACTCTGTTGTTTTTCATTTTCTGTTATATATCCTTGGTAGAATATATTAGGTTTTAGGAAAGTATATATTTTATATATAAAAAATATACATCCATCGTTTTTAATTACATTTTCTAACAATTTAGATGGATATTCTTTGAAGTGAGCAATTTTTTATCTTTAAAACTTCTTTTTATCATTTCCTTTTGATAATTTCTTTTTTACATTTTTTTTAGTATTTTTATTATTTTAATTAGAATAAATATCAAATAAATAACTCAAACAAGATAGTGTAATAAGATATTATAAAAAATTATTTAAATTATAAATACTCCCAAGTGAAGATCTTAAAAAAAATAACATTCAGTTGTTGGTTGTAAGGGTTGGTGGCCCACAAAGGATTGACACTTTATTTATTGAAGAATGTTGACATTTTAGTCAACTGACCATTTTTGACTCGGTACAAATTTTGTTCATTCCAGCTGTTTTTTTTTTTTTTTTTTTTTTTTTTTTTTTTTTTTTTTTTTTTTTTTACTGAGGGCCAGGATTGTGCGTATGCATCCTGGTAGTTGCCTCTCAGCCTGTTGGCTTATTGTGCACCCTCTTTCACAGATTTAAACCGTATCGAATCCCAGGCCTCTTGAGAACCTTAGGATCTTGGATACAGTATTTTCCTGTTGACCTCCTTCATCTACACATAATTGTGGCCCGAAGGAGTTTAGGCGATGTCGCATCAATGCTGGACATTCGAATATTATGTGGTGAGCTGTTTCTTCCTCCTCTCCACATTTCCTACATAGGGTGGTGTCAACCATCACTCCTATTCTTCGTAGGTGACTACGGAACAACCAATGGCCAGTAATAAATCCTACCACTCTTCGGAGCTCCTTCCTGTTTAGCCGTAGGGCCTCTACTGATAGGGACTTTGAGGAGCCCCTTAGTATCCTCTTTGCCTGAATGTTGCCGTCAGTATTTTCCCAGTGTCTTTGTTGCTCACCTGCAACCCACTGAGATACTGACTCACGTGCTTGGCTGTATGCTATGCAGCACGCAGGTTCTGGGCCAAAGAGAATGTCCTACAGCTAAGAGTCAGCTCCTACGTTGGCACACCTATCTGCTTCTTCGTTCCCTTTGATCCCACTGTGCCCTGGCACCCAATTCAAGCAAACCTTGTTGGATTCTGCCAGTGCCTTAATTGCCTTATGGCACTCCCATACAGTCCTGGAACTGTAAGCCTGTTTAGCCAGGGCCATCAGTCCTGCCTTACTATCCGAGTTAATGTAAATGACTTTGCCCTTATAGCCTCTATTTACATTAATCCTCGCACATTCAGCAAGGGCAGTGACCTCAGCTTGGAAGACGGTTGCAAATTTACCCAGGCTTATGCTTTCGCTTACCCTGGGTCTGATGCCAAATACACCTGCACCAGTTCCTTTCCTGGTCTTTGACCCGTCTGTGTACCAGGTAAGGGCGTTATTCATATAGTTGGGTTCCCCCTCTTTCCACACGTCTCTACCACCTATGTTAACATGGTATGGCTTTTCGAGATCTGTGGTTTTTACCATTCTATCCGGCACCATGTCTAGAATATCTAGCTTCAAGACTTCGATTATTCTAGAATGCTTACTGTCAGGATGGTAACGCCAATTCCCACTGCACTGCATTCTGTAGGCAGCTGTCCTTGCCTCCCCTTTGACAAACAAGTCGAGGGGGGGGAGGTTCAGAACTACCTCCATCGCAGCCGTGGATGTACCCCTAAAGGCTCCTAATGTACTCAGACACGCCACTCGCTGCACCCTTGATAAGATTGCAGCTGCTGTGCTTTGTTGTACCTTAGGCCACCACACAATAAATCCATACACCAGCATCGGTCTTATGACCCTAGTGTGTAGCCAGTTTGACATCTCTGGTCGGAGACCCCAAGTACACCCAACCGCGCGTCTCACCATCATTAGTGTGGTCTGAGAGCGTTTAGTAATATAGTCAAGGTGTCTATTCCAGGTTAGTTTGTCGTCAAGCTTGATTCCCAAGTACTTAAACTCTTTGCTAACCTGTATTCGGTCGCCGCATAACATCGGTCTTATCACCTCTAGGCTTCTTTTATTTGTGAAGGGTACCATGAAGGTCCTCAAGGGGTTTACTGATAGCCCCTCATCCTCACACCATCCCTCCACAATTGTAAGAGCCCTTTGCAAGAGTTCAGCACATGTGTTTATGTACTTGCCTCTTACAATAATAACAATATCATCCGCATATCCTTGAGCATACATGCCTTGGTTGTTTAGGGTACAGAGGAGATCATCCACAACAATGTTCCACAGACTCGGTGACAGCACTCCACCCTGTGGACATCCTCGCTGGGTTTTGACCTCTCTTGTAACCCCGCACAAGGATGCTTCTGCTCTCCTGCTACTTAGCATATTGTTGATCCACCTTACAATTGTGCTCTCAGTATTCCTTGATACCAGCTTTGACACTATCGAGCCAGTGCTCGTGTTATCAAAAGCTCCTTCTATATCCAGGAATACTGCCAAAGCTATTTCCTTTTGCGCAATAGCTTGTTCAATCCTACTGACCAAGCAATGCAAGGCCGTTTCGCAGGATTTACCCATTTGGTAGGCATGTTGGTTCCGGTGCAGAGGCCGGTTTACCAAGATAGTGTTCCTTATATGCCTATCCAATACCTTCTCCATGGTCTTAGTGAAGAAGGAGGTAAGACTTATAGGTCTATAAGACTTTGCTACATCATAGGATTCTTTACCTGGCTTGGGAATGAAGATCACTCTAGAGGTTCTCCATGATGCAGGGATAACTCCTGTTGCCAGACTCAATCTGAACAGGCGTAGGAGGTGTGGAATTACCAGGTCCGCACTTACCTGTAAGAGAGGAGGAAAGATACCATCGGTTCCTGGTGATTTAAATGGTTGAAACGAGTTCAAAGCCCATTTAACACCTTGATAGGTAATAAAAGCCTTTGCACAGTCCCAGTCCTCACGAGTCGCTCTCCCTCTCAGCTCTCTTCTGACTTCTTCTTCCACCGTGACGTTGGGCTGAAAAGATCCCGGGAAATGTGTACTCAGTAATACCTGAAGCGTTTCCTCGGGACTGTTTGTGTGGGTACCATCTTCCTTTAGGATTGTGCCCGCTACATTGTTAGGACTCTTGGCCAAGATCTTGTGGAGTTTTGCACAGTCAGGTACTCTATCAATACTCTGACAGAACTCTCTCCACGAGTTTCTCTTGGCCTTTCTTATCTCCTTGTTATACTCTGTTAATGCTGCTGAGTATCTATCCCAGTTACCTGTGCGTTTACTTACGTTATACATTCTACGTATGTTTTTCCTCCGGATCTCCAGACCCTGCGACCACCAACAGGCCTGCTTCCTGGAGCTTTTACGTGTCTCAGGGCAGGCTTCCAATACGGCGTTCCTCGTGGAATTCGCCATCATATCAGTACCTTGCCCTTGTATTAATTCAGTTTGACCCAGATTGTTTTCTAATTCCAACTGGAATTTTTCCCAATCTGTACGCCTAGGGTTTCTGTAAGTCTCATCTATGCTGTACGAACTTACCTTAAATGAGATGTAGTTGTGATCCGAAGCTGACGGATCGTCTAGCACTCTCCAGTTAATAACCTTTGTAGCTGCGTAGCAGCTAGCCAAGGTTATGTCCAAGACCTCCTCTCTTACCCCTACACCTCTTCTTTGCATAAAGGTTGGCTTACGGCCTTGATTAATTATAACTAAATTAGATTCAGCTATAAAATTCAATAGACACTCACCACGGTTGTTGACGTCGCTGCTACCCCACGCCAGGTGGTGTGAGTTGGCGTCACATCCCATAACCAGGTGACGATTGTTGCTGATGCATTCTTCCACAATCCGCCTCATCTCAGTGGTCGGCGGTGGTTCTGGTGCATCATATGGGAGGTACGCAGATGCAAGCGTCATCGTAATGTTACCATTACCGGCTTGCAGTTGTACCTCTGTTACGGCTGTGTCTCTAGAACACAGTTGTGAAATTTTCAGTGATTTAATACTGTTGCTGACATATATACAAGCCCTAGGATTGTTACTGCCTATATCGTAAATCAACTTACCTCTTGCAGTGCTCATCCCCATTACACGGCTGCCAACGGTCCATGGTTCTTGAATAAGAACTACTCCTATGTTGTCAGCCAGTATCTTCTGGCAGAGTGTAGCCGTTGCTGCTCTGCTGTGATGGAGATTTATCTGAAGCACTGCAGTCATCTATTGAGGACCTTTTCCCTGCAGCTTGAAGGTAATCCTCTCGCAGCCCACGAATGGGCGCATCGCAAGAGCCTTCAGCTTAACCAGAGAGTCCTCGTCGATATGGAAGACCAGGAATTGACCGTTGGGGTTTGTATTCCCTCCAACAATCGTCCAGTGGTCTGTGTCCAAGTCACTCTGGTTCTTCAAGGCTTCCAGAAGTTCCTTGGTATCATCGATTTCAACGGTCTTGGGCACAAAGGTAGTGACCGTGACCATTTTAACAAGGGTCCTAGCTGGCCCTGTCTTCAGTTGAATACCCTGAAAAGGGTTCAACTCCAGGACTTGTTTCTCCAGCCACTCCTTTGTCGTGGAGTTAGTGCAACCCACCACCAATGCACCTCCCTCCACGTGGCAACTGGACATTCTCACGTCTTTGCTTTTCATAGCACGTTTGCCCAGCTCCCTCTTCAAGCACTTAGCTTCATCCTCCGTGAGCTTAGTTGCTGGGTGATCTTGTCTGACCACAGCAATCTTCTCTACAGAGATCTTCTCCGGATACGTTTCGGCCCCTCTAGCGCAGCTAGGGGTCTCGTCATGCCCTTTCCTTCTCTTATCTGGGTTACCTCGGCTTTCGGGTGTCAGCTGCGAATGCAACCTCTTCACACCCACTCCAGAGGTAGTCTGGCCAGAAGATCCATGGGCATTACCGCGCTCACGGTTTTTTCCTCCCAGACCTTCTTCCTCTCGCTCCTAGAAAGGATAGGCTCGCCTCTCGCGAGGGCCTCCTCTATCCTTTTCTTCCTTAACTCACTTCTGGAGAGCCTCTTCTTTGGTGCCGGCTTCTCCTCAGAGTTCACTTTTTCCTCATCGGATATTAGAAGTGCTTCTTCCTCCATAGCAACTATGTCGGACACTCTCATTTTTTCGATTGGCAAGTCTTCTGGATTCACATCCACCCCACCAACCTGTAACATATGTGACTTTTTTGATTCATCATCCATTTTGTTCCCACGAGAACCGGGTTTTGACAGTCCATCTCCCCAGTGACCCGAATAGGGAGATAAGGGTAATACAACTGGGTTTCCCCTGGTTCCCAGAGGGCTCCGTTAATGACATTGAATATACCCCCAATGCCACGAGACCATCAGCACGGGTCGCATAACACTTTAGCCTAGGGTTCGCAGATCCCCATCCTGGTCAATCTGACCGGTTTCAGGGCATCCAGTGAAAGCTGCCAGCATAACTCATACTGACAGCTGACCCTGGTACTGATAGCGCTGCTGCCCACCATCAGAGAGTCATTCGAGACTCCAGCCTAGATCCGCCGGGATTAGTAGAAGCAGGGCCACCAACGTGCAGGTTGTAGTTAACTACACAAGGCATGACCTGAACGACCTCTCTTATGAGACCGCCCAAGCCCTACCTACTCCCGGACGGTCTTGAGTGCACTATGTCACCCCTACGAATGAAGTAGTTCCCAGGTTTCAAATCCATGCAGCTTTGCGCTGTCCTGGGGACTGCCTCAATCATTTGGCCCCCAGCAATTTTTTATCTTTAAAACTTCTTTTTATCATTTCCTTTTGATGATTTCTTTTTTACATTTTTTTTATTATTTTTATTATTTTAATTAGAATAAATATCAAATAAATAACTCAAACAAGATAGTGTAATAAGATATTATAAAAAATTATTTAAATTATAAATACTCTCAAGTGAAGATCTTAAGAAAAATAACATTCAGTTGTTGGTTGTAAGGGTTGGTGGCCCACAAAGGATTGACACTTTATTTATTGAAGAATGTTGACATTTTAGTCAACTGACCATTTTTGACTCGGTACAAATTTTGTTCATTCCAGCTCAGTTTAAATCTTTTCATAATATTTCGTTAGCGTCTATTTTTTTAATAATTATTTTTTAATTTGAAGTCTACACTATTGTTTATTAGACATTTTACCAATTCTAAATAAATATAAATTGCATAAAATGTGTTTTGTATATATTGTGTATCATGCTGCAGCATAGGTTGTATCATTAGTGTAAATTAAATAATCACAAAAGAAAAATAATAAAATGTTCATATGGTTTATTAATTTAATATTTAAAAATATAGTGTGTTTCTTTAAACTAGTTTTTAGTTTAAGAATAATAACACTAACGCGTCAACAGTTCAAAGTTTTTGTTTCCTGTTCGCGAATTTTTTGGTGTGAATAAAACCTCAAAGCACTTGAGTGGGAGGAGGTGTGAACATAAACCCATCGTATAACACCGACCAGTAACTAGGTGCACAGAGAGTGCCGTGATATCTTTGCGTAGGCAAAACAGATGCTGTATCCATATTGCATTCACAAGAGGAAGGCGCTTTACATGTCCAACACCAAAATAACTTTTAATTAGTGGATACGTTTTTATATGAATAGGAGTTATCATGAGGTGGATAATAAAACTTTTTTTATATTTGTAGGGCAAATTAAAAAGTAACACAAATAGAACACAATATCAAAAAATACAAATAATCAAAGAATAATAAACATAGTTCGGTTATGCTACTATTTAGAAGTTATTTTAACTTAGGTCACAAATTTATATTTTTAATTTGTCTATAATAAGTTGTAATTAGACTAGTTAAATACTATTAATTGCCAGCGTGGTGGTTCAGTGGCTAAGGAGAGCAAGGTCCAACGTTCCAATCCCCAACTGAGCTAATGGTAAGTACTTCACTCGTTAAATAAAGTTCACGCACAGGCCTGCCGGCCCATGTAAATTTATGTCTTTGTTTAGTTGTATTGTTTACTGTAATATTTATATTTTTTGTATTTTACTGTTTACGCCAGTGGAATTTTAAACATGGTATTCAAACGTTTTTGAGGGACCCCTATGAAAAATTTAAGTAGACCTCCCGGTATTTGAACCCGTGAACATCTGCATATAAAGCAGACATGCTAAATACTAGGCTAGCAAGGGGCCTAGTTACTATCAATTCGTATCTTTAATCGATGTTACCTTATATCAAGGAGTAAAACTTTCAGTTCTACCATACTTTACAACATCACAAAATAGTTTAAAACAATTAAACAATGTTTGGAACTATTCAATAGTTTATAATTATTTTAAATCTACTTTTTTCAAAACTCAACTACCTCTTTGTGGGTCTTGATTGCTTTTTTGTGAATTATTTCCTTCGTTATAAAACCGACCACGAATCAAATCAAATCAATCAAATCAAATATTTATTTGCAATGACATTACAAAAATGTATAGCAAACGTCATCCCTATATAAAAATCTAAAACATACATCCCACATAAAAGCCTCTGTCAAAACATACATCATTTACTGTTGCACTCATAGTCACTCATACCAAATCCCCACTTCCGACACCGGTTGTCAGTCTTCTGATTATGCGGTCTCCCAGTTGTATGCCATAAACTCGTCCACACTATAAAATGCATGAGACGCTAAACAGCGTTTGAGACGAGTTTTTAACGCCTTGAGCGTTGGGGCATTCTTAATTGAATCCGAGTTACCTGCCCTCACAAGTTCAGAGACGTAGAAAACTAAACGGTATTTCATTAGACCAAGTTAGAGTCAAACGAGTTAGGGACTACTTACGGCTAACCCATCCCTCCGTTGGTCACTTTAGCCGATAAATTATTTTACATTCTTCTGAAAATGTTAGTTAATACAGCTACAACCAAGTAAATTGTCAGATTATGGATAGCTGCAGGTATCAATAATTTCAATTCGTAATAATAACTATGAAATATAATTGTTGAGAATAGATTATTTTATGTTACTGGAGTTTTTAGATCTTTGCTGTACGAAGAAATTGGGTATCAAAAGTCACAATATTAAATTTCAAATACCATTTCAATTCAAATCTTTATTGTATTGAACAATTAACAATACTTGCATTACAATCGTCAAGAATATTTTATATAAACTAGTCAAATTAATAATAAATAGATACACAATAATAATAATAAATAAAATTTAACATTGAAATATTACATATTTTGTTAAGCATGTAAAACTTGTGTTTGCATATTTACATCCCAGCGACACATCATGAACTCATCAACCGAGTACAATGCCCTCAATACCAGGAAGTGTTTTAGTCGAGATTTACATTTTTTGGGTTCATTTATCTGCTTAAAAATTATTTTAAACACTTGATTCCAGCTCATGATGGCAGGTGTTCATATGCCATTATTTTGTGTTACTCTGCTCGATAGTTATCGCTGCCCCAAGTTTCATACTGGTTTACGTCTCTACCCTGGACTAGATCACACTTGAAATTGACAGTACAAGGTGACCTCCAGATTTATAAAGGCAAGGAAGGGTCTCCAAACTCCCTAAAGGCATTTTTACACAACTCTCGTGAACTTAATTATGAAATAATTCTGATAGCTTCCTTTTGCATTCAAAACGCTCTTTCGAATTTGTATATAGAGCAGCTAGCCCATAGTCACAGACCCCACGACAAATCCTGGTATATAAGTTCATAATAGGCAGTTTTCAAAACTCCCAAAGAACAAAATATTGCAAGCTTACGCAGAGCATATACTCTGGAAGCTACCTTAGAATAGATATAATCAATGTGGTGGTCCCAGGTTAGACCTCGATCAAGATACATCCCAAGGACCTTGGCATATTCTGTCTCTTCCAGAGGAGCACCATCAGCCATTACAACAATTCGATAGTCATGGACCTGTAGTCGGAGGGAAAATCTGATCAAATTTGACTTTACAAAATTAGTTTTCAAGTTAATTTTGGAAAAATACACAATGCATGAATTTACCACCATAAATTCTTGGAATTCAAGGTCATTGATGGTTTTTCATCTGCTACAGAGAGTTGTGTCGTCAGCATATTGAATCACCATTCCATTCTGGATCGATGAGTTCAACCTGTTGACATAGATGAGGAAAAGGAACGGTCCGGGAATTGATCCCTGAGGGACACCCTAGGTCAATTTAATTTTTCCTGGCAGAGTATTTGCAACCTACACACATTGGTATCTGTCACTAAGGTAGGACGAGAGCCATTTGTGAGGCAGGCCACGAACACCACATGTCACAACTGGTGCAGCAGTGTTTGCATGATGCACTCAGTCATATGCTTTAGAGAGGTCAAGAAATGTGGTAAGCACTTTTTTTCCCCTCTCTAAGCTATTGTCAGTGCAGTCGATGAGACTTGTGATTTATTTTTCCTCAATTCAAAGTTTTTAAAAATGGATTAAAAAATTAAGAAAATTCAACTACTTACAGCTAATGATATTGAAATAGATAGCTAAAAAAATAATTTAAATACAACTAGAATAGTAGGAATGAAAAGTATTTCGTGCTACTAAATTTAAATTTGCACTAATATAGAAACTATATCAAATACAATAGCAGTAGACAAACACAAGGAAATCATATAACAATCATAACAAGAGAGAAATACAAAATAGTTATGATTTCACTCTTAAATAGCCTAAATACGTCTGATAGTACCAACTTTGAATTTTTAGATTCTATGCTAATTCTTTTCTGAGTGAACCCCTTTGGTCTGAGGATGATAAGCATGGTTTACCTAAACGAAACCCTATAATATATGTAAATATCGTACTGATATTGTATTAAGTTTGTGCTGTCTTACATTATTTCTCCATTGTAAAATTATCCTTCTAAAGATATGTATAATGTTGCATTTGTTTAACTAGTTTATGATGTTTTGTTTCTAATTCTATTTGAGAATTCAGAAGAAATCATTTCGATACTTCGGTTCGGACACTCCAGTTCGACAATTGCTAACCACCCTATCTATATTCAAAGGAAGAAGTAAAGCTTCATTGCGCCATTGGAGCTCATTTACATGAAAAACCTGGAACAAGTCTGGTCTGAAGACGGTAATGTAATAAGTTAACTAGAACCGTAAGACCGCTGGTCTGATTAAACTCTCTAAGTCGATTTAAGAGAATCTATTTGAAGCAATCTTTTAAAGTCCTACTGTCACTTAATTATTCATTAATTAATTGTCAAAAATACGGGTTTTTTTAATTTAACTTAGAAGTTTCATACACATTATTAGTTTATGCTTCCCTTATTTTTAGATTGTTATGTAATTTTTCACAGAAACTTATTGTTTCCGTGGTAACATTTTTATTTTCCCCAATAAACAAAAAATATAAAATTGTAATTTAGGGTACAATATGATTATTCCTGAACAACTTTTTCTGTCCTATTCAATGCTAATTTTGTTTTAATTTTTCGTCTACTTGTTGATTACCTACAATTATCATACTGTAAGTTTGCACATTTTTTTCAGTTTTGTGTTTTTTTTATTTTAAAAAAATCAAAAACGAATTAGTTTATCTAAAATTTAACAGCATAATATTATTATATTTCAAAACATTTCAAACAATTTGGCTATCTTGGAATTATTAAAAAAGGTTTTTTAGTTCTCCTAAGAAAGACTATAAGTTATAATTTCCGTACGATATTTTCAATTTCTTTTTCAATTTTTTTCTAGTAAATATTTATTTAATAAATTTGTATGCAAGTTTTGATAGTAGTATGTGGATTTACAGTTTATGATAAGAAAAACAATTTTATACAATTTACATTGAAAGTATATTTAGTATTGTTTATGATTTTTACAAAAAAGGTGCCTAGCAGTTGAAAGCTCATAATGGCTCAACCATTTATCACTTTCTGGGATTAAATAGTGTTCCATTGATGTCAACAATGTATATAAATACAATGGTTTCATAACAGAGTCACGAAACTGGACTACCTCACACAGTACGTAATATGTATGGCAATAACACTAACTACATAGTACAACAGGAGGTGTGGTTAAGTCACCACATACAGTGGCAGTGTGGACAATGTATTTAATAACATTAAACGTACCTTCTGGCGTTCCTTATAGCTGTTGAATTTGCGACTCGTTTCGTCAACACAGTGATATCTATTAAGTAGCTCTTTAAATATTAATATTACTTATTTATTACTTTTAAGTGTGTACAAAATCTAGGCCTCACCAAGTTATGCAAAACTTATCGGTGAGGTTCTATAGTAAACAAGAAAGAAAAAACGTAGTGAAAAAATACATGCATATATATTGTAATGTTATTTATAATTAATTATTGGGCGATTTAAGGCAGGCACCTATTTTAACAAAATAAAAATGCAGCTTATGATATGAAAAAACTATGCATTACAATAGAAAGTATGAATACAATAAACTGCGGAGTGTGGCTACAACAGAGACGCCAGGTGAAAGTTTGTAGATAATTTTCTCCTGTTTGCCAAAACATTCCTTTTCTCTACTCTATGCCCTATTCCCTGAGCAACACTTAGATCGGTGAAA